>JAAEAF010001922.1:0-82064 GCA_011037195.1 Triatoma infestans | reverse complement strand
TGCACTGCCGGCCTCCGAACAGTGTTCTTTAGCTACAGACAACACTGCCATCACCGGACAGTGAGGTTATTAGAGGCTTCTAGGACAAGAAAATCTAACAGCAGCATACTGGATTCGAACCCGTGGACTTCCGCGTTGCCAATCCAGCCCCTACCACTGAGCTAACATGGAGTACTGTGATAACCCGCAGGGTTGCTACTCCCCGTAGGGTGGCATGTAACTGCGCTACTGTGACTGCATGTAACAGATACCTCTTGCAGGCAATAATTGCAGTAAGAGACAGTGTGAATGTTTTACACTAGATATTTTTTTATGTATTGTATTGTGATTGTATTGATTGATATTGATTGTATTGATTGATATTGATTGTATTGATTGGTATTGATTGTATTGATTGATATTGATTGTATTGATTGATATTGATTGTATGGATTGATATTGATTGTATTGATTGATACTTGTTGTGGTGGCTGTTTCCGCAAAGCTGGAAAGCATCAGAGACATTTTCCGTAATAGCCTGCTTCATTTTGTGTGTCATCGACCGGTTACGGGCGTTCGCCCATCTTCACGATGCATTTGTCAGACAGTGTGATAACACAGACTTGCACAGAGCAAATTCAGTTTACACACTGTCAGACAGTGTGATAACACAGACTTGCACAGAGCAAATTCAGTTTACACGTTGTCTGTGTTATCACACTGTCTAACAAACGGATCCTGATGATGTGCGAACGCCCGAAACGGTCGATAACCACAAAATGAAGCAGGCTATTACGGAAAATGTCTCTGATTGATTGATATTGTTTGATTGTATATTTTATATATATATATATATATATATATTTAATGATCAGTTTTGAAGTTAGTGCTTGGACATGACGAAGCACCTTTGCCGTCGGTTTTTATTTCATACAAGATCATAGACCATTTCTAATTGGAGACGGTACAATTCCCTTTTAATAAGAAAGTACTCCAAGACAAGGGGGGAGAGAAAAAACGGTTGAATAAAAAGAAGATTTTTCCCTTTCAAGGTGAAATTTTCCATCCAGAAAGCTTTTCTTAATTATGCTCTACTACAACATCACGATCATTTTATTTGATTTAATGAGCCATTCAATTATATTCAAAGTTCAAATAAAATAATAAGATAAAATTATTTCTACTTAAAAAAAAATAATGTGAAATACTCACACGACTGCAGTTTACTGAATGAATTTACATACTTTCTGACTTAATCTTCCCCCTGTAGACCGGTATTGCGATGTAAGTGTTGTGAACGAAATAATTATAACTGAAAAATTTCAATTTTTTATCGATGGGTAAAGTTGGCTAGTGGAACTTTTTTTTATTTGTCACCAAAGTTTCGGCAAACATTGATCACCGTCGTTGTTCAGGCAAATCTTAAAAAAAAAATCTGGTGTGAAACACTCATACAACTTTCTCTTACTCCAGTTTTCAAAATTGTACCTAATTGACAAATTTTATGGTTTGTGTACCAAATTTGATGAAATTCTTTGGAGTCCGTCGAAAACTTAATATGTTCAGTAAGAGCGCACCTCTTGTTTTACTAATTTTCTTGAAACTCGGAATTTTGGCCATCTATTTATTTCTAAATTTTGTTTATGGTAGAATTCTATAATCAACTATGATAGCGCACTAAAAAACGTACATAACCCCCCTTTGCCCCAAAAACCCCTTTAAAGCACTTCACCAGGAGAAATATTTCAAATAAAAGTTGTAGCTCTTTTTATGTATAGTTCACATTCCTAGTTTAAAGAAAATCGATAGAGCCGTTTTCGAGAAAAACCAGGAAACTGAAAAATACAGTTCGGTAAAAACGCACTTCCGGAAATCCTATTTTTCCAAACCCGAAATTCTAATTAATATTATTTCAATAGCAGAATTGTAAAGTAAACTGAAATAGCACTTTAGAGGAAAACCTAACCCCTCCTCACCACCAAAAGTGCCCTTAAATTAATTTTCCTAGAGAAACGTTTTAAATAAAAGTTGTAAATCTTTGTATGTGTAATTGATATTACAAGTTTGTAGAAAATCGTCTGAGCCATTTTTGAGAAAATTCCAAGAAAGTAAAAAAATACCAGAAAACTGAAAAATACTTTTCAAACGCACTTCCGATGTTCTGATTTTCTTCAAACTCGGAATTTCAGCAACATATTTAATTGTAATTAATATTGTTTAGATGGTAGAATTGTGTAATAAACTGAAATAGCACTTTAGAAGATAATCCACCCACCCCTCTCCCCAAAAGTGCCTTTAAATGCATTTTTCCGGAAAAATATTACAAATAAAAATGGTAGACCTTTGTATGTGTAGTTGATATTACAAGTTTAAAGAAAATCGTTTGATCCATTTTGGAAAAAATTGTAAAAAACTGAAAAAACCACTTTGTAAAGTGGTACTTCCGGTTGAGGAATATTGACGGCTGACCTACTGTCAGATCCCATGGTGATACTTAAACGGAATATCAAGTTTGAACTTTCTACGATTTTTCGTTTTTGAGCTATGCTGTTCACACAGATACAAACATACACACACACACACACACTCACAGAGTAACACAGAGACCATTTGCTAAAAATCACTTTTTTGGACTCAGGGGACCTCAAAACGATATTTCTGGCGAAAACTCGTTATCTAAAATTTGACACGATTACAGATTACTTGGAGTAAGAGAAAGTAAAAAATAATTAATACATGTTCCCACAATCAGTGTTAGCGTTGTACTGAGAAGAATTGTATAATTAAGCTGCTAGCATTTTAGAGGAAAAAATAACCGCCTCTCACCTAACAACCCCCTTAAATGATTTCTTTTCAAAGTTGCAGCTTGTTATATGTGTAGTTGATATACTATGATTAAAGAAAATCGTTGGAGCTCTTTTCGAGAAAATCGCTTAAAACTGATAAATCGTTGATTCCAGTTGAGGATTCTGATTGGTATTACTTTCTCTAACTCCCGGTAAGAGGAAGTGTTGCGATCGAGCCAGATTTTCGAATTGAGATTTCACCGGAAATACATGTTTTGAGATCCCCTGAATACGAAAATATGTTTTTAGCGAGTGATGTGTGTGTGTGTGTGTGTGTGTTTGTTTTTGTGTTAACTGAATATCTCAAAAACGAAAAGTCGCAGGAGCTCAAACATGGTATCTATCCCTTAAGCACTATCACCTCATCAGACTCGAAGATTTCCGGCAAAATCCATCAACCGAACTTTACGACCTTACTCAACTTTTTTTTTTATCAGTTTTCGTGATGTTCTCAAAAAAGGATTTAATGATTTTCTTTAAACTGTGTATGGTATCCTCGCACACATTCTATCTCACCATATCTAATCATGTTTATTTAAAGGCTTTCTAGGGAAAATTGATTTGGAGAGTTCTGGGGGGGGGGGGGCTGTTAGCGTATAGTTTCCTCTTAAGTACGACTTCTGTATAGTATGTGGTTTTGCCACCTACCAAATATTAATACACATTAAAATCATTAATACACAATAAACGCTCCAAATTTCAATTATAAACCAAATAGAATTCCAAATTTGAAGAAAATCGATTAACGAGAAGTGCGATTTTACAGAATTTATTTTTGATTTTTTTAGAATTTTCTCGAAAACGGTTAAAACCATTTTCTTTAAACTTGGAATGCTTGTTGCATAGGTAGAAACGTATCACTTTTCTTTGAACATTTTTCTGAATAAATTAATTTTAGAGGTGATTAGGGGTCAGTCATTTAATTTAAATTTAAATTTGCACAAGCTTTGTTGATTTGATTTCATACGCTCCACAAAAGTCCGCTCAGATATACAAATAGTATCCCCACTACCATTTCTGTGACCAGCCCAACTAAACATTGTAACGTTGCAATTTTAAAGAAAACTTATTGAATAAATTATATTATTTGAATAAGAGAAAGTCGTGTGAGTGTTTCATACCAGATTTTTTGTCAAAGTGGACTGCAAAGCATATATTATGGTGGAAATTCGATTTCAATAAAATTTGAAACTTTAATAATAATTCTTCTCATAGCCAGTATGAGAATAGGGTAAAAACAATTTGATAGAATAAGTGGGTAGAGGTAAACATTATTTAACAAAAGTTAATTATAGTCAGATATTTATCGTAACTATACAAAGTTTAAGCAATGAAAATAACTAAGATCAAACTCTAAACTGTTTATCCAAGTTACAGACAAGTGTTACGTAACATGATTTTGAACATGTATTTGTCAAAGAGGTTGAGGGTTAGACGTATATAGATTGGAAAGTAGTTGAATCAGAGGCCTGTAGGAGCGGTGCAATTTAGAATTAAACGATAAGCGATATATTATGTGTGAGTGTGCGTGTGTAAATAGCACATGTTTTCATTATTTAATGATGGTTTGTATCAGATACATGTATATATGTATAAGAAGACGATTTTGAATATAATTCTATTTGTAATCAAATTGTAAACTGCGGAAAGTTTACTCATCATTAGTAACGCCTCACCGCTTATTCTAAACTTTAAACTTACAAGTTCCCTCTAAATCTGGTCTGTTTTGTAAACAAGTTACACCATATTATAGCAGGCATTTTACTTATCACTTAATCATTTCTTTACTAATAGAAGAAATATATGTTTCTTAATTATTTAGTTGAAATTAAAAATAGAAATTTTAGTAATTGGAATTATTTTTTTCTAGAAATTGTTGGCATATTATATGGTAGGGACAATGTTGTAAATGTGGCCATATGACGTTAATGATTGTCCATTAACGTCATTGGCCGGCTCACTAATTGAATGTAGTCCTAGACATCTGGGAGACCATTGGCCTACATAGTTATAAATCACAGGCCTATCCTTTCCTGCAGATCCGGGGCTACGAAAAGGCCAGTTTCTGTCCAGGATATCCTAAGAAGACGATTAAAGGGCTACGCTTCACTATGTTATAGTCCAGGCATCTCGCCTATTCTTTCCTACTTCGGTGCTTATTCCTTTTCGATCATCCCACAAATTTCGCTCAAGTAGGATTCCTTGGGGGCAACGTAGCACCATGGGAACATCACAATCTAGAAACACAAATAACACATTGACATTCGATCTTACATTTTTACTTGCTCGGGTTGGTCAGAAGAGAATTAACTTAGGTTGAATAAAGTTAGACCGCTTCTATTATGTGCGAATATTAAATACTGCAATGACGTTACACTGTAATATTTTAGAGTGAGAATATGGCAGCGTGAGAAGAGATTGACAGACTGACTGGCAGAGTAGCAGAATGAGAGAACGAAATACGTTGACGGCTGATGGTGACTCAATGATCTTTTCAGTGTTAATCCGGCTCTTTTTGTACAGGCGGCTGGACTAGCCCCTACTCTCTTAAATTTCTCCTTCCAGTCGCGCTTTCTGGTTTGCCGCCTCTTCGAACTTGAGGGAAAAATGCAGTGAACTTGAGGTGGGGATTGATTAGTTCCCTGATTCGGTCATGATTCGATACGATACACACCTATACTGGCCAATTCCTAAAAACCACTTTTTCTTACTTAGAGGTCCATTTAAAGCAGTAAGGAACAGTAATTAACTATTGATCATTTAAGAAATAAATAGACAAAAGCTCGAAACTAATTTTAATCAACAAGCACATATCTATTGTTGATACCAACACTATTTGTACCCATAGACTAAAGTTAGGAAGCTCAATCAAATGTCCAAAATCTCCAAAAGCGCTTTAAAATTGCCTCCAAAATCTTATCATCTAAAACACTCCATAGTGGCGCCAGTGTTCCTCTTCTTTATTTTTTAAGTTTTCTACATACCAATCTGAAGAAATCAATTCTGATCTTCGAATTTCATTCAATAGTGTCCTAAACCAATCTCCATTACCGCAAAATCCATTAGCTATTCTCATCTCATCACAATCCATTAATCCACCAACTTTCCTCAATATCCTGTTCACTTAATCTCCCTTGTCCAATGGACTTGACCAGTGGCCTACACTACCTCTTAATAAAATGGTTGCTATGAAACTGTGCACATCCTGACCACTGGATAATTTCTCATTTCGCCTGCCTTTCTGTAACAACTTTTTTGTGGTTTATTAGTTGCGGGTTATGGTCCTGCATATGAACAGATCATATCCACCATTCAAAATATAAATTCAATTTTATTTTTTATATCTCAAATATTGTTTTTTTTTTGGTTTTTTTTTGGCGCATCGACAACTCGGATCATTAGCGCCGAACATTGTTGAGAGACACTCGAGCGAAGAGGGTGCCTTTTTCAAATATTGTATTAACTTTTCTTTTTCAATATGACAAATTTGGTTTCAAGACTGGAAAATATCAGATAGATCCTGGAAAAGCGAAACTCTTACTTCCAACTACCAACAATATATTACCAACCTACCTACAAATATTAACACATATTAGAAGTTGTGGTTGGTTCCGCAGAGCTAGAAAGCATCAGAGATATTTTCCGTGATAGCCTGCTTCTTTTTGTGGTCATCGACCGGTTTCGGGCGTTCGCCCATCATCAGGATGCGTTTGTCAAGCCGTGTGACAACATAGATTTTGCATAGAGCAAATTTAGTTAATACACTGACTGGTCTTTAAATGTTTTGTTATGGCCTAACTAGGTCAGGAAGAGGGAGGGGGACGGTACCTGAGTGGAAGAGAATTCATTCAAATACATTCAAATACGTTTCAAAAATTCAAAAAATACATTCAAATACACATGTATGAATCCTACAGCATCCGTTCTAAACGCATTACCACAAATATTACCAAAAATACACAAACCTAACATCCTATCAGACCCGTCATAAACTACAAGACAGCACCAGCATACAAACTGACACAGCATCTAGCTAAAATAATAAAAGACAAAGTTAAACTGAATGACACCTTCACTACAAGAGATACACAACACCTAATACTATTAACAGAGAATGTAAGACTCACACCAACTTCTCGTTTCATACCCCTTGATATCCACCAACCTATACACCTCTATTCTTGTCACGGACACACTGGACTGAATGAAACAGGAGATAAAACAAGATGAATCTACACATTCATTCACCAACGTAGAAACTTAATACAAACCACAACGGAACCGAACTACTTCAGATTCGACAACAAGTTCTACCTTGCCACCGATGGCCTGGGAACGGGACACCCAAAAACAGCTATTCTATCAGAAATATTCATACAAAACATGGAAGAGACTTACGTACCAAAACTGAAAGAGAAGTTCGGGGTAACATTTTATGCACGTTACGTGGGTGACTCGATCCTCATACTGGAAAATGACATTGACATAGACAAATTAACAACATAAACAAATTGACAGACAAATTAACAGACAAATTGACATTACCTTGACAACATAAACCACAAAATAAAATTCAGGCACGAAAAAGAAATTAACAATACCCTCAACTTCTTAGACATAAAACTCACAAGAAACGACAATAAACTGGAATACGGAATATACAGAACACCAACCACCACCTATACAATCATACCACACAACACGAACTAGCTGCACTGAGACAACTGACGAACAGACATAAATGTACACCCTCACACCCGCAAACAACGAACAAGAATTACAGACAATCTACAACATAGCCAAGGACAGTGGGTACAGTGCAAATGACTCCACCTCAAGTTCACTGTATTTCTCTCTCAAGTTCGTAGAGGCGGCAAACTAAGAAGAGCGACTGGAAGGAGAAGTTTAAGAGAGTAAGGGCTAGTCCAGCCGCCTGTATAAAAAAAGCCGGATTCACACTGAAAAGATCATTGAGTCACCATCTATCGTCAACGTTCAACGTACTTCGTTCTCTCGTTCTGCCACTCTTTCAGTCAGTCTGCCAATCTTTGCTCACGCTACCATATTCTCACTCTAAACTCCTCACAAACGAATCACACCACCGGAATAGGAATGACAAAGAAACAACAGATATATTTGCCACATTTACACATCAGAAACCACACGTACAAACTCACGAACTTTTTTAAAAAACTAGGTATTAAGACATCCTTCAGAACTAACAATAAATTAGACAAAATCCGCACTCGTACTGAGACCACTGACGTACATGACAACTGCGGGGCTTATGAATTAAAATGCCTATGCTGTAGCAACATTTACGTTGGCCAGACTGGCAGAAAACTCAGGGAACGATTTCCGAACACATCGATCATGCAAATACAACAAAAATGACTGAAATTGTGCCAATCACCTAAACACGAACAAACACAAACCCACGACCTCTCCACCACGAAAATTATTACACCCAGGCAAAAAAGGTCGACGACTAGACGTACTGGAACAACATGAAATATAGAAACACAGGGCACCAAACCTTATAAACGAACAGACAAACTTTGCAAGTGAACCACTATTCAGAAACCATCTTCCCACAATAACAATTAAACACGCAATAAACAATAACTCACTTGAACCAAATAGTTTTTCATACCCCAAATAGAAAAACCAAATAGATTGTAATGAGATGTTTGAACGGCAATGGCCAGAGGAGTTTTTAAAGAAAAATATAATTTTTCTTTGTTGCTCTAGGTTTTGGGTTCTATTGGTGTCCTTCTTCAGGAGCTCTTTAGGGTAGGAGAGGAGTGAACGTTGAGAACGTTGAGACTGAAGTCTTAAGAGAGGTATCCTCTCCTACCCTAAAGAGCTCCTGAAGAAGGGCACCAATGTACCCGAAACATCGAGCAACAAAGAAATTTTTTTTTTTTTTAAACTCCTTTGGCCATTGCCGTAGAACATCTCATTGTAATTTTAAGGCCTGATGATTTGAATACCACAATAGATTTTAGTTTTAGCTTTAAATCTGCTAGTTTTCAAGTCTGTACATATGAATCATAACTGCCTTTAAGGTGTACGCACATATGTGAATAATGCTGCAAGTCAAGAAAATAAAATGTTAATGTAGAATGTACGTTACATTAAGATTGGTTAACACTCTTATACAGTGTGTCCCATTTAAACGGGCCACTTTTGAAATAACTTAAACGAAGTGTTGATATCTAAAAAGTGAACATGACAATTGCTGACCTATTTTCGCTCTAGTTTATGATGGTGTTAATGTTTCTTTATTTTATTGCTGCCTTACACCTTAGAATTAGAATTAGAATGCTGCAGGGGGGGACTATAACCCAGGCATCGCAGCCTTCCATTGAGGCTTATTGTGCCAAACCCTCAAACCTAGTAGCGGAAGCCTCCCCTCTTCATGAGGTCCAAAACCTTCCCCACCAGTCCCTCTGGAGCACGATTTCCTCCGGTCTCAACGTGCCGAAGTTCTCGTACCTCAGTCTGCCGATTGCAACGCAATCAAACAACAGGTGAGAGGCCGTCTCCTCCTCCTCCTGACACAGTCTGCACAAGGAGTCTACATCCACTAACCCCACCTTGTGTAGATGTTTTTTGAACCTGCCATGCCCAGTAAACAGGCCCGTTATCAGAGAGATCTGATACCTGCTTAGACCCAGGATGTGTCTGGTCCTTCTTTCACACAGCTCTGGCATAACCATTTTGCCGTGCTTCGCTCCAGTGCTCAGCCTCCAGTATCGATTATGTTCCCTCCGAGTCCAGTCTCTCAGAGCCGCTCTTAACATACTTTTGGCCACCCCTAGAGCAGGTTCCGGTCCGAGGAAGGGAGCGTTCGCTCCCTTCCTGGCCAGTTGATCGGCTATTTCATTTCCCATGATCCCCTTATGCCCCGGCACCCATACTAGCCGCACTTTGTTGTGCCGGGCTAATGCCTCCAGGGAGTCTCTACACTCCCTGACCAAAGGGGAGGTGATTCTGAACGCCCGAAGAGCGTTCAGCGCAGCCTGGCTGTCCGAGAAGATGCATATCTCTCTATTTCTAGAGTCCATACGCAGGTTCTCCTCAGCACAGATCTTTATTGCATACACTTCAGCCTGGAATACTGTGGAGTAACCCCCGAGAGGCCTCGCAATACGCACCTCCGGTTTGACCCCATAAATCCCGGCTCCAGTTCCGCAGGCCATTTTGGACCCATCCGTAAACCAGGATCCCCCAATCCGGTCCCGTTTCTCCCAACTTTCAGCCCACTCCGACCGTGACGTTACTATCACTTGAAAGGGGAGCTCAAAGTGGAACGTTGGACAACTCACCTCCCCAGCCATCCTAAGGATAGGGCCAGGGTCTACCTTCTGGATGATGTCCAAGTGCTTGGCTAGGGAGCTTCTATGCTTCCATTGGCCATTGCTTATTAGTCTGTACGCACTGGCTCTCGCCTCCGCCTGTATCAAAAGATGCAGAGGAGGCAACCCCAGCAGAACCTCTAATGCAGTCGTTGGGGCACTACAAAACGCCCCCGAAATCAGCATGCACGCCAGTCTCTGAACCCCAGAGAGGCTCTTCCTCGCGCCTTGCTGTTCCATTTTCGGCCACCAAACCACTGCCCCGTAGGTCAGGACAGGTATGATGGTCCGTTTGTAGAGCCAGTGGGCCATTTTTGGGGAAAGTCCCCATGTTTTTCCACAAGCTCTGGTGACTCCACAGAGAGACTTTTTCGCCTTCTGTGTTACATACTGAAGATGTGCTCCCCAGGGAGTTTGGCCAGCATGATCCCCAAGTATTTCACCTGTCCACACACATCTAGAGTTCTTTCGAAGAAGCTTAGTGTGCTGAAGCAGTCCACATTCCTCCTTCTGGTAAATGGAACCAAGGCGGTCTTGGAGGGGTTGACCATCAAGTCAACCCTTCCGCACCACCCCTCCACCACTCGCAGAGCCTCCTGTAGTAACTCACTAACCACAGTTTCGTGTCTGCCCCTGACCACAACGACCACATCATCCGCATAGCCAAGGACAGAACAACCCCTGCAATCAAGCTCCACAAGAAGTTCGTCTACAACCATGCACCACAAGAGAGGAGACAAGACTCCCCCTTGAGGGCATCCCCTTGTAGCCGTAGTTTCAAGCGTCTCCTCATAGAGGCTAGCTAAGATCTTTCTAGTTCTGAGCACGCTGCCAATCCACCCGGTAATGGTCCGATTCACCCCGTGCCTTTCCAAAGCTAGTGTGATTGAGCTGTAGGTCGTGTTGCTGAAGGCACCCTCAATGTCCAGAAACACTCCCACAGCCACTTCCCTGCCGTATACTGCCGCCTCCAATTCTCCAACAAGGGAGTGGAGGGCCGTCTCGCAGGATTTACCCCTCTGGTAGGCATGCTGATTAGCATGCAGGGGCCGCAGTTGAAGCACCGTTCCCCTGATGTGCAGATCTACCAGTTTCTCCAACACTTTCATCATAAATGAGGAAAGGTTGATCGGCCTAAAGTCCTTATCCTGGGTATGAGTTCTCTTCCCAGGCTTCGGAATAAAGACGATTCTTACAGGCCTCCATACCAATGGAATATGGTTAAGGGCCAAACTCGCCCTCATTACCCTGCAAAGAATAGGAGTAAGAATGTCACTTCCCTGTTGCAGTAGAACGGGAATAATGCCATCGGGTCCCGGCGACTTGTAGGGCTTAAAATGTTGTATCGCCCACTTAATCTTATTAAATGTGACACATTCTTTGGCCGCGGTCCAATCCCCCCTGGATCCGAGCCTACCCCCTGGATCCATTCGTGATTCCTCCCGCGGACCAACCGAGGTCACTATCGAGCCAGGGAAGTGCACCTGGACCATATGCTCCAGTGTATCCCTTCCCGCCTCCGTAAAGCCGCCATCAGGTTTCCTGATTGTTCCCAACGGATTTGTCGGTACCCTTGAAAGTATTCTGTGAAGTCTAGCCCCTTCGGAGGCCGTGGCTACCTCCTCGCACAGCTTCCTCCACGAGTCCTTTTTAGCTTTCCTAATAGCTAAATTGTAAGAGGTGAGGGCCTCACGGTACTCCGTCCATGTACCCCTCCTCTTCGCCGCGTTGAACAGTCTTCTCGCTCTAGCGCGGAGGCCTGCCAGCTGGTCATCCCACCAGCTGACTCCTCTGGTGGATGTACGCACCACTTCCGCGCAATTGTCCCGGAAAGCATCCAAAATTACTCGCTGCAGTTGATCTGCAGCGTCCTCGATGTCATTCAGGGTCTTAAAAGAGCGTTTGACTGAACCGATGTTATGGCTGAGGTCCCGCCTATATGAGTCCCAGTCTGTTCGCCTGGGATTCCTGAAGGCCCGAGTTTCCCTGCAGTTGGCCAGGATATCAAACCTAATGTACATCTGGTCTGACAGTGAGGGTTCCTGGGACACATGCCAGTCTCTTACCAGGGTCGAAATAAAATTGGTCCCTAAGGTAAGATCGATCACCTCCCTGCGGTTAATATTGCAGAATGTTGCATCTTCTCCTTCGTTTATTATGCTTAGTTTACTAGACAAAATAAAATCAAGGAGTGACTTACCTCTGTTATTGGTGTCGGAGCTTCCCCACACAGTGTAGTGCGAGTTAGCATCGCAACCAATTATGAGCTGCAGGCCGTGTTCCCTGCACCAGGTGACCAGCTTCCGCATCTCCTCTGACGGTGGCGGCGCCGGTGAGTCGTACGGAAGGTACGTGGAGGCCAGCACTAACTCCCTGGTCCCCTCTTCCGTCCGTAGTTTAACTCTCATTGCAGTCTGGTCCCTAGAACAAAATTCCATCAGCAGCAACGAGGTTATTTCTTCCCTCATATACATGCAACTCCTGGGATTCACCAGGCTACGATCATAAATTATCTTACTTGTTGCTTCTCCAAGCCCGGCAACTCTCCCCCGGACCAGCCAGGGCTCTTGAATGAGGGCGATGGAGATGTTTTCTCTGACGAGATATTTGGACAGGGCCGACGATGCTCCCCTGCTGTGATGGAGGTTTACTTGGAGTAACCTCCATCGGAGAGTGGGGTCCCTCGTCCTCCTGTCAATCTTCCCTCGGCCTGGATATCACCCGGAACCTGGCGAGATCCATCCCGAGGAAAACCTCGAGCCCGGATCTCCTCAGTCTCTCCAAGGTTCGGTCAGCCACATCGAAGACCAGGGTTTGCCCCTGAGTCTCCACTCTTCTGCTAATGAGTCTCCAGTCCGCCGTCTCCAAGTCCTCATTTTGGATGCGGAGCTTGTCCAAGACGACCGCTGGAGAAGCCTCCCTTAGGGAGCCAGATATCCATACGGATACCTTAGCCGACCTAAGTATGTCTCTGGCGAGCCCTACCCTCAGCCTACCCTTCCCAACTTGGAGAGTGGGGACCAACTGCTCCAGCCAGAGGCGCGTAGCCTCATTGTTGCAAACAACAACGAGTACGCCCCTGGACCAGTAGCACCCCCTAAACTGAGGCCTGCTCTCGCCCACTATATTGGCGACGATCTCAGTCTGTATCCGCCCCGCCTGACTTTCTGTCAGACGGTCACTCGGATACCCCTCAAGAGCGATCGCCATTCGATGGGAGCTAAGGACATCCCTAAAGGAACCCAAAGGAACCTCGTCGGGACCCCTTGCCCGCTTACTTTCCCTTGAGGGAACACCCGGCTCGGTGCTTGGCGTGCTCACCTCCGATCTCACCCGCTTGGGAGTCCGCAGAGATGCGTGGGGGGCGGCAACCTGTGCCACCCTCCTCACATCCCCGCCGGCACCACCCCGGGCAGTCGAGGTCCCAGCTACGCCAGCTCTCACCGGTTGCGTGGAAGAGGCCCTCCCCCGCTGCATCCTCTTCCACACACAATTGGGGATCCACTCTCTTCCCCCACCAGCAGCCCTGCGCCTCGTCTCCTGTCTGCGCTTGGCTCCACTGGGCCTTTTGTGAGCGATCTTAATATCCCCAATCCTAGCTGACACTTCGCCGAGAGCTGAGGGTCCGCCGACGAGGAGCCTGGACAACCAGACCCCCCAGCAACCACCCTCTCATGGCTTCCTTCAACCGTGGCGGACTGATTGCCCCTCGTAGTTTCGATCATCGCAGGTGTACCTTCCCTAGAACCTAGGGACCCACCGCCTGCCGATGACAGCGAGCTGAGCGAGCCTTTAACCTCGCCCCTTTTCTTTAAGTTTTTTTTTGTTTTTATGTGGTTCACTCATATTGTTCCCACGATAAATGAGGATCTAAACGGTCGCCTGTGATAGAGCCTCTTACCATAAGAAGGCCACGATACAATGGGGTGTCGCCCGGTGCCCCAAGGTGACCGCTACCGCACATATATTTAAACACCCTGTACGCATCCAGCCTTAACGCGCATCTCTTCTCGGCTTGGGTGGGGATACCTGAAAAAGGGGCATGACAGGATACAAGGAAGAGGGAGAAGGAAAGTGGGAGACCGGAGGGGGTTTACTCCGGCCCGCCATATCCCCGTTCGCCACCTCCCTAAGGAGGTGCCCGGACCACACCACGTGGAGGAGGGGTTGGCTTGGGGAGTTAAAACGGTCAGAGACGCACAAGGCACTCTGACCTGTCCCCCTTGTGGTCCTGCCTTACACCTTAAAACGGTGGTTGAAAGTGGCGATTTCCTTTTGACCTTCACCTTTTACTACCGTATTGAAAAATTGACGTTAACTAAAATAAAAAGCGGATTTTCTTATTAATTCCAAGTAAATAAGAGAGTTCAAATGCTGTTAAAACTTAAAAACTATTTTATTACCATAAGGCTCTTAAAATTCAGGTAAATCATCATTAAAACAAAACAATTTTCGAGTTTATTTACAAAAATTGATAAAAGAATATTTCCTATTTATTGAAAATGGCGTCCTCGGCTTAAACGGCACAAGCGCAGTCGCTGCCCAACATATGAAGTTGCTATTCGTATCACGTCTGCCGGAATTGCTAAGCAGGTTTGGATTAAGTCTTCTCTAGGTATTTCTGGAGTTGTTGGTTTCTTGGTGTAAATTTTTTCTTTGAGATATGATATATCGCCAAAGAAAAAATCAAGAGGGCTTAAATCTGGCGATCTGGAAGGCCAGCTTACCGGTCTCAGTCTCCCGATCCAGCTGTTATGAACATCTCATTCACTTCTCTCCTCACCACTAAGGCATAGTGCTCGGGACAACCATCTTGTTGGAAGTACATTTTTGTTCTGACATTCAATGGCACATCTTCCAGCAACAGCTGTAACAATTGCAAATAAAATTGGCCAATAGTTTTATCTCCAACCATTTCGCACCAAACATTAACAGACAGATGTTCAGTAACCGCTGGATCGGGAGATAGGCACCGCTAAGCTGGCCTTCCAGGTCGGTAGATTTAGCCTCTCTTGATTTCTTTCTTTGGGGATATTTCAAAGAAAAAATTTATGCCAAGGAACCAACAACTCCAGAATCCTTAGAGAAGACTTAATTCAAACCTGCTTAGCAATTCTGCAGACATGATACGATTAGCAACTTCATATGTTAGGCAGCGACTGCGCGTGTGCGGTTTAAGCCGAGGAAGTGATTTTGAATAACTATGAATTATTTTTTATTGATTTTTTTAAATAAACTGGAAAAATGTTTGGTTTTAATGATGTTTTACCTGATTTTTAAGTCCCTTATGGTTTTAAAATAGCTTTTGAGTTTTATCAGCATTTGAACCCTCTTATTTATTCGAAATTAATAAGAAAATCCGCTTTTAATTTTAGTTTACATCAATAGGAAAAAAAACGAAGAAAATTGAATCTTTATGGTTGAATATCTCGGAACGGTTTCAAATATTCAAGTGAAATTAACGGCATTTTTCTTCATTTTTTTTAATAGTTTTCAATGTCTTAATAAAAGGTGGGGGGTCGAAAGAAAATCGCCACTTTCAACCACCGATTTAAGGTGTAAGGCAGCAATAAAATAAAAAAACATTGATACCATCATAAACTAGAACGAAAATACTTCAACAAGCTTATGTTCACTTTTTAGATATCTTGCTTCGTTTAGGAGTTATTTCAAAAGTGGCCCTTTAAATGGGACACCCTGTATAAGTTTTTAATGATATATTTATAAAAAGTGTGTACTTAAGCTAGTTTAGACTTGTTATATTTAGGTATGTAAAGAATCCATATTAAAGTATACATGCGTGCGCGGATGGCGTGTGTGAATTATGAAAGGTGAAATGCGAAATATGTAAGTGTTATCAAACAACCTGCTTATATAGATTGATTGATTGTTTATTTTGTTTTGATTATTTTGTTTAACAAAATATTGTTTATTTATCTATACTATCTTACGATCATTCAACTCGTATTTTATCATTTTTTGACAGTAACATTTCATAGCAGCCCACAGCCTGCTATTTCAGGCTGACACAGTGTTATTTCGCGCTGTTATAATTCAATAAAAATAATAATAAGATAGTATGGTAAATCTCCCTCAAACAACGTAATTTAAGATATAGACCCCCCACGTGTTGGATGTTTCCATTTTTAAAGGGAACAATATGCCCCTTTAAAGATCACAACATGCGTTTTTTCCCACACAGAACCATCCCCCTCCCCATTTCTGACCTATTTGGCCATAACAAAACATTCAAAGACCAGTCAGTATATAAACTAAATTTGCTCTATGCAAAATCTATGTTATCACACAGTTTGACAAACGGATCCTGATGATGGGCGAACGCCCGAAACCGGTCGATGACCACAAAAGGAAGCAGGCTATCACGGAAAATATCTCTGATACACATTAGAAGCATTGACAGAATTCCAAATTTGAATAAAAATAGGTCAACCGGATGTGCGATTCTACAGAGTTTTGTTTTTGATGTTTGGGGGGGGGGGAAGGTTACAACGATTTTCTTTAAACATGGAATGTTTGCTGAGTAGATAGAAATATATCCATTTTATTTTAAACATTTTTTATGTAAAAAAATCTGGTGTGAAACACTCACACAACTTTCTCTTACTCCAGTACTCAAAATTATAATTGACAAATTTTATAGTTAGTGTACCAAATTTAATAAAATTCGTCGAAAAGTGAAAACACTGTCCAGTAAAACTGTCCGGTTTACTAATTTCCTTGAAACTCGGAATTTGGGTCATATATTAATTTCTAGTTATTTCAATTTGGATGACAGAATTGTATAATCAACTGTGATAGCATTTTAAAGAAAAACATAACCCCCCTCCCCCAAAAGTCCCCTTAAATGAATTTATCAGGGGAAAAGTTTCAAATAAAAGTTGTAGCTCTTTATATGTATAGTTAACAACGCTGGTTTAAAGAAAATCGTTGGAGCCATTTTCGAGAAAATACCAGAAAACTGAAAATTATATTTCAGTAAAAACGCACTTCCGGTTATCTATTTTTTTTCAAACTCGGAATTTCAACAACATATTTAATTCTAATTAACATTATTTAGATGACAGAATTGTCTAATATACTGAAACAGCAGTTAAGATGAAAACCTAACCCCACCCCTCCCCCAGAAGTGCCCTTAAATGAATTTTCCTGGAGAAATGTTTCAAATAAAAGTTGTAGCTCTTTGTATGTGTAGTTGATATACAAGTTTAAAGAAAATCTTCGGAGCCATTTTTGAGAAAATTGCAAAAACGTAAAAAAAACAACTAGTAAAGTGGTACTTCCGGTTGAGGAATATTGACACATAACGCACCGTCAGATCCCATGGTGATACCTAAACGTAATATCAAGTTTGAACTTTCTACGATTTTTCGTTTTTGAGCTATGCTGTTCACATACACACACAGACACACACACACACACACACACAGACCATTCGCTAAAAACCACTTTTTTGGACTCAGGGGACCTCAAAACGGATATTTCCGGTGAAAACTCGTATCGAAAATTTGACACGATTACAATACTTCCTCTTACTAGGAGTAAGAGAAAGTAAAAATTTATTTTAGAGGGACATTTGGAGGTCTGTCAGTTAATTTAAATTTAAATTTGCAGAAGTTTTCATAGTTTCGATATAGAGCGCTCCACCATACAGTCCGCTCAAGTATACATGTATAATCCTCCCCAGCCCAATTAAACATTGTAATGATGCAGCTTTAACGAAAATTTTTTTGATTAAATTGTATTGATTGGAATGAGAGCAGTAGTGTGATTGTTTCATACCAGATTTTTTGTTTGTTTGTTAAATCTTTTAATGGAACTTATTGTGTATAAATTCTCATATTGCCAGGGTATTAAAGTATGGAAAACAAAGCATTCACTGCATTTAGATACGTTGCTAAAAACTTGTTTTTATTTTCCATGCTCATGGTTTACTTAGAACATTGTATTTCCGTTGAAACATTTATTTTAAAAAGCTGACATGATCTTAAGCGAGAGAGAGGGGAAAAATAACAACTAATATCTAAAGTAAATTTATTCACTTTAATATTCTAATCGGATAAAAATGAAGCTTTATTTCAGGGAATTTACCCTTAGGGCGGAAAAATATATATATATATATATATAAAAAAAAGGAAAATATTCCTTTGATTGAAATTTTCTCCTTTTAATCCTTTATATAATCATTGAAGCAAAGCTTTTTATCTGTACCTTTTATTTTTTCCAATTCAGCGGATTTTATTTCTATAACAAAAAGATTAAAGTAACTGAGGTAAGTCGATAAAATGGAAACGAACATGATTTTTGATATTTCGATTTATGATCCAGCGCTATTATTAAATTGGTTTTTACTGGTTTTTGTGACATCTATATCAATTATTGTTATATTTTTTTTTGAATTGGTTATAAAAATAACTTGAAGCAGCCCTGGGATCACTGAAATCAAAATCATTTCTCTTTCTCTCTCTCTCTTTCTTTTAATGGCCAAAGTTTTATTAATCCAATAAAAAGTGTGACCCTACTAGGTAAGTGATATATCAATTACTTTTTTTTATTCGCTAAGCAATAAAATTATGTCTCAACTAATTGAATATTTTTAATTGATAGGATTTTGGGTCCATATATAAAAAAGAGTTTTCTAATTGCCAATTAATTAAATTTGTTTGAAATTTGTTTCACCCATAAATCTGTAATCCATAAATCATTAAAAAAATATATCATCAAAATAAAGAATTTTGAATGCAAGCATCTAATAGTTGTAAAAATGAAAGTGAGGTCTATTTTCTTCAGGCGGGCTTTAACGTCCAAATATCAAGTTAGGTGGCCCGGACGGGATGGAAGTACATGCTTTACAACACTTAACAATTTCTAAATGAATATAAATTTAGCAGTTATACGGGTCACGAACTGGAAACCTTCCAAGTCGGTGCTCATAACCACTAAACCAAACCCCGTCCCTGCATTGCATCTTGGTTGTAATGCTCATAGAATTTAGCACATTCCACGATATCATTTCTTGAAAATAATATCATGAGAACTATCTTCATCATAACTCCCAGAAAGTGTCAAAAGAACTAAAGAAATTAAAGCGTTACCTTAAATCAATCTGTAACATTTTTCAAGTCCTTCCGCTTCAAACGCCATTAGCCTTTGAGCCTTAGTAAACGAGGGGCGGGGCCCCTTCCAATGCCTATTTTCTATCAGGGTTCTCCGGTGATTGGGGAAATTCCCATTCTTTTCATTATCTCAGTCTCTACTTCTTAGTCCTACCCTAGTGTTTAGTATAAGTTCCACCTGCAGCGGGTCAAAACCAGTAATTGTTAAGACCGACGTGTTCGACCATTCATTAAGTATCTACTTGTAGATAGCTACACAAATTACTTCCAAAAAACCATGCTTCATATTGTCGTGATTTAAGCAATAATTGCAAAAATAAATGATGTTATGAGTTGAGCAGGGAACACATTTTCCAATAAACGTATTCTCGGCATCCCAGCTCGCAACTGGAAATGCACTTACTCGCTAGATGTGGCATAATCAACCGTCGTCTACTAAGGTTTGCCTTCTACAGCTTCCGATGGTGAAGTGTTATCACTGAAGTTGGATCATTTCACTCCAACACTAACATTATGGAATAATATCTGGATACTTTCTCCGCATGTTTCTCATGCTATGCATTTAGTTTACCACATTTGTTAATGCGTACTTGAAAATGAATGCATGAAGAGAAAGAGAGAAAAATAAAAAAAGGTTCTGTAAAATTCTATAATAATTTTGATTTTCTTCATGCATGACGTGCGTCAGCTCAAGTTGATTTTCTCACGACCCTTCCCCCTCCTAAGGGTATTTACGTAACCATGATAACAATTCTACTTTGAGTGTTATAAGAAAGGCAGAAATAAATAACCAGCTGGGTTAGTTGTTTGAGATGGAGAATAGAATAAACAATTAAATATTTAATTGTTTTCTTTGGCCAACAAAATCATGTACCCTTACATTCGGCCTTATAGATCCTGCATTTGTAAGCCATTCTTTTTTGCCCAACCTTTTATTACTTTCTCTTAACGCTGTAAGAGGAAATTTATGATTATTGTTATATCTACAAAATGGTTATATCTACAAGATGGCTGGCAGACAACTGCCTAAAGACACACCAACAGTAGGCTTGGAACCAAAGGAGAAAAGCTCAAATTTGGCAAATCTATCCATCTTTTCATTCCCAAAAATTCCCACATGACCTGGGACCCAAACTTGAATTTCATGCTTAAAGAAGAAAGCTCTTCCAGTCTTCTAGATTCTAGTACTAAGTTGGAAGTGAAGACATATAAAATCAGCGCCTTAACGCAGACTGTCCGAGCAAAAACAAACAACTTTTAAATTAGTGTTACGTAGCTTCTCATCCAAAATAAAGAAAGAATAGTATAAACCTGGAAACCAGTGGCCTATTCACCAAGGGTATTGCCAAGTGTCTTCTTTCTCAAAATTAATTGCAGCTCCAGACCTGCTATATATTATGGAACCGTCGTAATCATCGGATATCACACCAGACGAACCCAAAATTTTCAGTAATTCAGTATGTTAATGAAGCGTTACTTATTTCCCTACCCCAACCTATTCAACTTGCCTTGAAGGAGAGCCTAGCTAACACCTTAGAAAATAAGGAGATATACGTATATAAACGCCAGCGACATTCAACCATTAAGAAGTCTGTGATTCAGTCTTGCACACTATAATGCTACACACACTGCATACTATGATGCAAACAATGATACCGATTAAAGTCACAATAATTTTGGGCGGGCTGCAAAGGATTTGGCTATATCTCTCTCTACCCAACTAATCAAGGTTTCTCCCTGAAGGGGTTGATTCAAAAGGTTGTACGGTTCCACCATTTAAATAATATTAATTAGGACTTCATGCATTCTGACAATTCTAAGTTAGTCAATCGAGCTTTGGAAAATATTTTAAGAGACTGTTTTATATTCAGCCAGATGAGAGAAGTTGGTGAAAGACACAGCAACATCTCACTAATAGCCCTGCACTGGACCCCTATGAGCATCTTAGGTTGCAGAGTACCTCCTCGGATGTTTTATGCAGAGATAGATTTCTGACTTTCCAAGAACTGGGAAAATTTCCTATAGATTGCTCTCAATCCTGGACTATTGAAAGCTACATTCTGTACCACAAGTGAATCCCTTTTAGTGGACAAACCCTCTCGTCATTATTCAATTCATTAGAACGCTATTAGAGTTTAATTTGTAGAATATGGATAAACTGAAATGTTTCCTCTTCCTTGTGAGAGAGAAGGGTTTTAGTGGTTCATGATAACCAAACTGTAACCTCAGGAAAAAAAAGAAAGATGCTCTCTGGATGACTGGGACACCCGCCCGGAAGAAAAGCGACAGGAATGAATGAATGTATTAATGAATGAATAGGAAGAGAAGCGAGTGAACAACCAAAAGTGAGTAAGTGTGAATATGAACAAAACTGATTTACGAGCTATTCCTTTCTGCTTTGCCCCACTCATCTGGCCCTCACCATCCTGTGTTTGTAGAGGGGGAGTGCTTGTGCGCCGAGATGGGGATGTGGTGGAAAGGGGAAAACAATGAAACCGGTTTGTTTCTGTTGTAATGGATCCCATGGAAAAATAGCTTAGCAGAAATCCCCCCCCTCTCTCATTCTCACACACTCTCTCTTTTGTCATATAAACCGACACACAAACAAGTCTGAAACCGCATTTCCACACTAAACCTCCCTCCCTAAGGGCAGCTGCGTTGGCGACGACACTATTACACCAGTAGTAGATACTTTTTGTTATGAATTACTCGACATCGCTTTTTTGTGGGTCACATTTACATATTAATACAGCATCGCGAGCGATATCTTTTGCCTACGCTATTCTCAACGCTTCGCATTCACTCGGCTGGATGACGTGCAAAAATTGCATGAATTATTTTTACACGAACTCATTGTTTTCAATTTTTCTCTCTGTCACTCACTCTCACTTTCACTTTCTCTGTGTTTGTTTTTTATGAGAAAATATTATGATTATGGTGAAATTTGTGTTTTCACCAGAAATACATTTTTGTATCGAGATCTTCTGATTAAGAAAAAATAATATCTTTAAAAACTTTGATGATGAGTGTATGGCGCCAATGTTAGCAATTAGTAATCACTGCATCCAACGTCACTGCTGTATTTATGTTGATAACATTTGAGTTTAAAGAAAATTTGTAAGAAAACGTCATGTTAGTGTTTCAAACCAGTTTAAGTTGTTATTTAAAATTGATATATTAACTAGACATACAGACAGCCATCTCATTTGTTTGAAAATTTGTACAAGGAAAATTTATTTTATAGAGTGTCTGGTGTAGCTGCGACAGTCTGTTGCAGTTGTCTTGCGTGCAATCCCCAAGGAAATGAGCTTCCCTCATTTCTCTCACTTTCACGGTGCCACTATCTTGAGATAGCCGTGTTTAATATTGCAGAAAGACACGAGTGAAATAGAATAGAATAGAAATAATCTGGTGTTAAACACTCACAATACTTTCTCTCACTCCAATTTACATATTTACATAGTCTCTAGTTCTTTGAACTCTAATATGTAATGATTCTTCTTATTATAATTTATTTGTTTAATTGCATTAATAATTAATTAGTTAGTTTAATGTTGTAACGACCAACTAGATTTTGATTAAATTTATTCATGCGTAGAGTCCCATCTGTAATCCTTTTTTAGATTTCACAGATACATAAAATTAAGGACAACATAATGAATTCCTAAAAACTTCAGCTCTAAGAAAAGTTTTTAGTGAATATTATGAATACTTTAGAGAACTTTTGTAAGCATTTTCAATTTTATTTTTTTCCATTAGTATAAACGGCCAAATACAATGAGGCGGACTCACATTGAATTTGCATTTCTGCCCAATTCTCTTTTGCTTTCTTTTTCAACAATGGAATGAAAATTCTGAATTGTTGCTTTATTGCTCACATTAATTATATAAAACAGTAAATATTGTGTTAGTTTTTTACTTTCTCTTACTCCTAGTAAATGTAGATTTCAATTATACAACAAAAATTAAATTGGATGAACATAAAACCACTTTAAGTAGACATAAAATTAATTGGAGAATCTAATGACTTTTTTGAGGAAACCTTTATACTCCTTCCCCCAGTCAAAACTTTTCCTGCTTCCTTCTTAATTCTTTGACCTTGAAGACAAAACATTTTTCCTACGTTTCCTATATAGCACATTACTACTTGTGGGGGGGGAGTTAGATTTTCCTGCTATTTCAGTTTACTATACAATTCTGCCATCTAAATAATATTAATTAGAATTAAATATGATGTTGAAATTCCGAGTTGAAAATATCGGATGACCGGATGTACGTTTTTACTGAAATGTATTTTTCAGTTTTCTAGTATTTTCAAGAAAAACGGCTCCAACGATTTTCTTTAAAGTAGGTATGTGTACTATACATATAAAGAGTTGTACACATGTACAAATGTAATTTATTTACAATAAATTATTGTAAAAATATAGTCTATTTTTATAAATTCAGTGTTTAAAGTAATTCAAGCAATAACTCCCTAAACTAACTTCCGCCTAATAAATCCCCCTTCAAGACATCTAACTTCATACCTCAGGAATATAGCATGTGTAAAATGCATGATTAATGTAATTTTGTTTGGAATATTCAACCAATTGTATACACAATAATTGCATACAATGATAAACGTAAAAATACACCGCTACGTGCACCGCTAATATACGCCTGAAAGCAATTTAATTAATTTCAATTACTAAATTGATTCCCACTAAAACAGCCCAATTTTCTGGGATAATTGAATAGAGAGAATGATACCCGAATAATTTTACTCCGAATTTTCTTACAAATATCCATTGAATTGGCATTTTGGTGTAGATTTTTAACACAAATACAATATAAAAAAAAAAAATAGATATTTGCCAAGTTTTGGAATCATTTGATTGGAATATGTTGGTTAGTCTGTGAATAGGTTTTTCTTTTTGTGTTTTCCTTTTAGGTTTGCTCAATGATTCTATTTTCCTGAAAGTTGAATTTCGTTGGGCTGTCCGCGAGTCAGTCCAAAACAATAAATGTTTTGTTCTAAAGTAGATTTTCAATTAAACTGCATTGTTCCAACCAGCTTAAATTGAACTGTTGTTCATGTAACTTAGTGATTAAAGGTGGGAGTTTAAGTAATGAGTATTTCAAGTATTTTTTTCCCCTCCATACGATATAATAATAAATCAGTTCAAACCGGAGAATACAGCACCTAGATCAGTCTCCAGCAGTATGTGAAATGTTCATAGATTTTTATGGGACAGAGAAGTTTCAAGAAAATTTTGGGTGCTATTTTTGGGAAAATTGCAAAGATATGTAAATAAAGAAAAACTTACTGTAATCTTACTTTACCATTTGTTGCTGCTAGAACCCACTTGGCATCCCATCGCTCCCATTACTTGGCAAGCTTGGTAATCGGCGTGTTAATTTAAGCCTTACTCATAGATTTCCACAGAATACTTGTAAAATAAATTTTTCCAGAGAAATATTTCAAATAAAGGATCGTTGATACAGTTTTAGAGAAAATTTCAAAAAACTAAAACAATAAATCTACTCTGTAATGTAGCAATTCAGAAATCGATTTGCTTCAAATTTGGAATTAAAGCGAAATTTTAATGCACTTTAATATTATATAGGTGATATCACACTAATATGGCACTTGGGAAGTACTAGAGTGACAAATTATAAGTGTGATAGTATATTTTGTTTAGAGAAAATCGTTGCAGCCGTTTTCGAGAAAATCAAGGGAAACTGAAAAAAATATACCAAAGTCAAAACTTTACATTTTTCATCAGTTGATGGGTTTTGTCCAAAATTTTCGCATTAGATGCGGTGGTATTTTCTAAACCGAATACCATGTTAGAGCATTCTGCGATTTTTTTTTTATTTTTTCCAATATTCCAGAAGTTAATAAGCTTTATTCCATGCCACGCGTTCAATCTTACCTCTTTCATTTCTGTTTCTTTTAACCTGTTTAAATTTCAAATACAAATACCCAGCGGGTTGGCCTGACTTTCCTAATCACAGTGGAGGGGCTTGTCCCCCTGTAGGTTCTTTGTCAGCCTTTCCAGCTTCAGTTACCTTGATGGTCTGCATCACCTTATTCCGCGACCCAGGATTCCATTCTGCGGCCCAGACTACGGTGTAAAGAGAGAAACGACAAAGAAGAAGAGATATTGTGAACAGATACGCACATATACATACCATACAGACCATTCGCTAACAAACTTTTATTCGTATTCAGGACAATTCAAAACGTGCATTTCCAGAGGAAAATCAATTTCACAAACTTGACATGATCACAATACTTTTTCTAATACTAACAAGAGAAAGTATACATAATGACGGTAAAAAAATGAGACCCCCCCTCTGAAGAATTAGCGAACAAGTAGAAAAAGATTAAATAGTGTCAAGTATAAAGTTAAAAGATTCTATATATAAAGCAAAATAGGCTAAAGGAATAGGAAGATTTACTATTATGTTCTAGGATAGAAAAAATGACGGAAAGGGATTCATGAATGGTTGGGGATGCTAGTCTGAAAAGGTTGTTTCAAGACTTTAATAGGTATGAAGAAAACAAGAATAGAGTTTTTAAGTAGTTGCACTGCAGTTTTTTCCATCACAGTCACTGGAGAGCATTTTTCTAGTTTTTAACCTAACAACCTCCAGGCTAAAGTGTGTGACCTAAGAGAGAAGGAGTGAAACATCTAAGCATGACCAAGAAATAGCACAATGGTTGAACTTCATTATTATTCAGAGTTTGTAAATGGCACATGCTTACATACATAACGTGCAAACACATGCAAACATGCACCACCTAAACTAAACATATCTCAAATAATACACAAGATTGTTTTTTTTTTTTTTTTAACTCCTAACTCACTACACCACTCCAGCAACTAAAAAGAGAATCAACTTGTAAACAAACCTAAAGCTTTTTGAACGTAACCATGCTACACATTTCCTCAATAGGTCTTTGAACAACCCCCAGAAGGGGGAGGTGATGCCCCACTCCTCTAGTTGGGGCTTGGATGATGAACAAAGAGTGACAGCCTCAGGGCCTGTTGACAAGCCTCACTCCCCCCCCCCACGGTCCTTACAGCCTATTTCTTTACGTATCTTGATACTATGCATTACTTCCCATACTCTTCTTTGTCCACTTCTTTCCCAACTACACTTACTCATACTCCGCTAAACTCTTCATCCTGCTAAAACTAACTCCTTACAAAAAAGCACTATACCATATCACACAAAAGCAAAATCTACTATTTCATGTGATATGCATGATGTGTTTATTACTCAAATCCCCCACTGCCACCACAAGCATGGCACCATCTCCCCATGAACCATGTTTAGTTAGTTTAAAGATTTCCCTTCGGCTTTATCCTCCCTTAATGCCACAATTCTCATAACCCAGCTTGTCTAAAATATTATTATCTTTGAATACATTTTATTAGAATAAATAATTTTATTGTTTGTAATATATATTAAACATGTATAGCGAGCCAGATGTTGTCAAGTTAATTAGGCTCACTACGATGCGATGGGCAGGGCTTGTTGCAAAGTTGTCAGAATATGAGGTGCCTAGAAAGATCTTGGTAGAAAGGTCGACCGTAGAGAACCATCGCAAGAATGGGCAGACCCAAACTGAGATGGATTAATGGTGTAGGAGAGGATTCCAGAGTTCTGCTGAATGTGCGGAATTGGAAAGTTGCAGCAACTGATAGAGATGGCCGCCGGAGGCGAATAGAGGAGGCTAAGGATTTAATCCAAGTCTAGATTTTTGTTGAATTGACACGCTTCGTTGTTATGGACCCGTCCAGTGTAAAAGCTGTGTACATGGGGTATAGGCTTGGTTGATTCCCACTGACGTATAATGATTTGTAGAGGACAACGAAGCGGAATAAAACAGTTCAGGAAATTTATGGGGAATAATTGTTTGATATATCAGTGCTGCCAACTGTTACTAGTAAATCCAGTAATAGTATGACATCGCACTGTTACATCAAAATGGATAAAATCATGAAATCCAGACGTAACCTGTTTCTCTCTGTCCTCTTCCAAATCTATTGGAAAATAATTTGCATATTCCAGATTAAGATGCGGGTGAAGTAAAATTAAAATTGTAACAACATTAATTAATTAATGTTGTTGGGATTTATTAATTAATGGGAGGACTAAATTACTTTTAAGCAATAAAAACTGGTAAGTTAGTAATATGTTTATCACAATCAATGCAAACTTTTTAATAAAATAAAAAAAATCTAAAAGAGAGAAAACTAAAATGTGTTATATATATTTATTATTTTTCTAAAAAAGAATTCACCTTAAGTAAATAATAAGATTTTGTTTTTTAAAGAGAAATTGGCAAAAGAAAGAAAAGCGCAGAAAAGAAAACAATACAAGGAATCTTTTTGTTTAAAATATTTTTTTTTTCACTATCTGATGTCATCATTATCTATTTTTTCCCTTAGCAAAAGATGTTGAGTGACATCATAAGATTGTTAGAAGAAGAGAAGTCAGGAAAAGAGACAGATAGGCTGAGAGAGTATGGTAGAGTTCACTATTTACTGGCAGATAGCGCTGCGGAAAATAAGATAAGAGGGGTCGCGAGATAACAACTTCACGACGGGAAAAGTAGCGTTGGATATCTGAGTACCTTTATGTTTATATATATATATACATAATTTATAAATTTTTATATAGTTTGCGCCTTATAATAGGGAGGACTTTATATAAAAAAAATATATATATAAAATGGTAATAACAATAGAAAAAAAGTTCATTCTAAATCTTTTATATAGGTTGTCCTATTTTTATGAGTCAATTTTCAATTGGTCCTATGTTGGAGGCTGATTTCATATCATGAGTTTTTTCATTTAAACCTTTTTAACAACTGAAAACTTAGGGAAACTTCCGTAATTCCTTTTTATTTATTTTCATACAGGATCATTATTTCTTCTTTCCTTGTTTTCTTCCTCATTAAAATGCAAACAAGAAAATACGATATTTTAAGGATTGAAAATAAGGAACTTGAGGTATTGAATATAAAGGATTGAACGATTCAATCCTTATTTAATTGAAAAGCTTTCCAAATGGTTACATAAAGCGGCCAGAGAAGCTTGGAAGCATGGATTTCCGTTTGGTTCAGAAATGTTACTAAAGAACTGAAAATAGATGTTCTTTCAGGCTAGATTCTAGGTCATCATAATGGGACTATTCAGCAAAATAGGGAATTAAATAGGTAGGTTAAATGAGGCGTAGTCTGTCTGTCTGTCTTTCTCTCACTCTCTCTCTCTCTCTCTCTCTCTACCTCTTCGCCATTGGTCCCTGAAATTGTGTTGGCATGGCATTAGACACAGGTCTGCCCGAGTTGGCTTGCAGACTTTGACAGCTTCCCAGTATGACACCGTGGATTCGCCAAAAAGTCAATTTTCAGTTATCAAGCCTGATTGAGAGATATTCTATTCTATCTACGAGCTCTGGGCTTTCCAAGGTCTGTAGATGCACCTAAACTTCATTAGCCTATTTTGCCTTCCCATATACACACTCTTATCAGCCACGCTCCCAATTCTATCCCACCCTACCTTTAGCTATATCAACTAACTAAATTAATAGTCTAACGTTGATACTGTTTTATTCTAGGTTTACAGTGCACAGTTTATCGTTATCGTACAATTACAGAATAAATAATATGGCGATCAGGTGGGAGGTCTTGATTGTTTTCCACTTTCACGATCTCTATCGGCAAAAAAAAGAAAGGAAATACTTTAAATATTTGGTTTAAGGAAAATTAAAGTCTAAAAGTGGTTTTAATCAATAATAATGATAATTCAAGCAATATTAATAAACAATTCATTGGGAAAGATAATAAAATTTATTAAACTACACTATTGTTAATTTAAATAAAATAATATTATTATGCATAAATTAATTAATTACTCTGTAGTTCAGTATACTTTAATTAATTACATAATAAAAATTAACAGCAGGGTGGAATTAAAGAAAAGTAAATTATATTTATCACTATGATGACAACAAAAGTGGACAACAATAAAGAAAGGCAAGTACAATATATGTGATAAATACGCCATAACATTAATAACATCAAGTATGTATCGTTGGAATTACATATTTTTATTCGTTCATTTAAATAAAAATAAAATATTTTTAAACTAGATATCAGAAAATGAATCAATTGTATAAAGGCACTTGTCATATCACTAGAAAAATTCTAGTCAGTTATCAGAAATTGTAAATATTTCTTTTATATAAATACTTGTTTTTTTATGAACACAATTATTTAGGTAAAGGCATTATTTTCAAATTACTGGCAAGGATCACAAAGGGAAAATTTAGGAATATTCTCTCTCACACAATCTCTCTCTTTCTCATCTTCTCTATAACAGACACAAGAAGACATCATCATCCTTAGACTTTCAGCATCCTTAGTCCTAACCTCATCATGTACTAGCTTTCTGCAGCATTATCTAGTTTTCATCAACATTGCTAGCTTCAACAAACCCAACCTAGCTACAACAAAATTCGTAGCAAAGCCAGATATTCTACACACATACATCAACAGCAGCACGTTCAAATTTTTCACGCATGAAAAATTTCTTCAGGAGATGGGATGATGTAATAGAATCCGAATCATTAAGATTCGTGAGGATCCGAAGAACGTAGTTACTCGCTGCCTGGGCCAGCTTAGGGAAATAAATACAGCCGACCTAGCCTTATAGTAAATAGTTTTTAATACCAGTTAGAAGACATCATTCTACTTTCTAATTCTCAGCCGGTCTGTCTCTCACTTAATTATTCTCTCGCTACCTTATTCTCTAATATCTATTAACATTGTAAAGTCCTTGCAGTTTGTGTTTCTATTTATTATACAGTGTTCAGAACATCTACTAGTTTATTTCTTCTTCAACGTTTCTAAATTCATTCTCTCTAATTCTCACCTTCTCACATCTATTATAACTAGTAAGAGGAAACATTGCGATCGTGCCAGTTTTTCGAAATTGAGTTTTCATCGTAAATACATGTTTTGGGGTCCCCTGAATACGAAAAAACATGTTTTGGGACCCCCATTAATACAAAAAAATTTGTTTTTTAACGAATGGCCTGTCTGTTTAACAGAATATCTCAAAAACGAGAAGTCGCAGCAAGCTCAAACTTAATATTACTTTTTAAGTAATAGCAGTGCATGAGACATGAAGATTTCCGGCAAAACCCATCAACCGGGAAGTGTGACTTTACAATTTTTTTTTTGTTCAAAGTTTTTCATAATTTTCTTGAAAACGGCTCCAAACGGTTTTTTTTGAACTTCGTATAATATCTGTACACATAATTACCTATCATCTTTATACTTCCCAGCGACAATTGATTTATGGGGGATTTTGGGATAACAGTAGCATTATGCTTTCCATTAACCACTTCAATATAATAATATATGGTTTTAGCATTAATAGACATTGGAAACATTGATCAAAGTTCTAATTTGAAAAAATGCGGTTAACCGGAGTGCGACTTCATAGTAAACGGTTTCTGTGTTGTTTTATTTTTGGAATTTTCTCGTAAAAACATGTATAACTATATCTTTATACTTTGTATGCTAACTTCCCAGATAAAAACACATTACTTTTGTTTGATACATTTAAAAAAAAAAAATGATTTGAATAGTTGTGCGGAATTTAAGCTGTTAATTTCAAGTGTTATATAGAGCGCACTACCGGACCATAATATAACATCGCTTTTCTACATGCCAAGATTAGTATAGTTTCGTATTTATCCCCCACGAACTCTATGTTACATAAACGTATATGTAAAATTTAAGTTGATGAAACTTTGTCATTTGTAATATCATGAATAAAAAGAGTGAGAGAGAAAGTCGTGTGATTGTTTCACACCAGATAATTAATTTATAATTCTTTGCTTACAAAATTCCCCCTACGTGCAAAAGTTAATACCCTTGTCAATGATACATTCGGCATGCAGTGGCTTATAAAGAATACTATGACTAAAAGGGGAAGAGGCGAGGCTATAATGGTTTTAGTCTAATTTATCAGACCGATCGTTACAATCTCAAAGTTTCAATAGGTCAATAGTTTGGAATAGATTGAATATTTGATTTAGATTGGATGGAAAAACGTTAGAGAGGAAGTAGGAGGGATTTCTGAGGATGTAGCTTTAAGTTGGAAGAGGTCTGATAAAGGGTTGCCAGGGGGTTGTTCATGCAGGAGAAAAGTCAAAGAAGAACCGTATATAATATATATATATTTTTGCTGACGTTATCATGTCTGGATATTCTTATAGAGAATATAGTCGCCACTAATCAAGCCATCCTCATCCCCCTACTGAAATGAGAAAAAGGGATTGTGCGGAAAGGAATGTAGGTCAAGGGAATATTACACTATTATTCAGAAATGTACAACAAAAAAGCAGAGAACCATAGAGGGTACTCTATAATAATAAGAAATATCCTTTATACAGTTTTTTTAGTGCGTTCTTGTTAGATAGTTTGTGTTTATATTCTTTGGCGCCACTTCATATCGTGAGAATGAATCGATCGTTATAAGTGATAATAAAAATAGAAAATGAAACTATTTTATTACTACAAAATACAATTCTTAGAATAGATAAATAAATTCAATTAAATTCTGTACAACAATTAAATAAACCAAGGTTATACAACGATTACTAACATCGATACTAAGTTTACCAGCAACACTGGGCCAATGTTATTTTTAAGCTACATCAAATAGATTTCCAATCCTTGCAAAGTTAACAGGTTGGTTATCTTTTCACTTTTCTATGATGTTGCTAAATTATTTAACAAAGTTTGTTCCTACTATTTCTTTCCTGTTATGTTCAAGAAAATTCAATTCTACAGTTAATCTATCAATTGTCTTTTATTCATCCACTAGGGTTTCAGCCCGATTATTCTGAATAATTTATTTGTTTTCTTTTTCCTTGTTTCTTTTTAGAAATGGGATATTTTCAGTCTAGTTTCCTTAAATAATCATCTACTACTTCTTTCATTTACAGATTTAAGAAAAAATATTGCAACCGTTTCAAACTTACGAAATTGGTTTATACCGGAAATACATGTAATCTTGGTATAAGAAAAAATTTCTTTCATTAACGGTTGAATAATGTGACAATTATTCCATTAAAATTTGTGATTATGTTGTATTTTCCAGCTCTAGAGTTTAAAAAAAATCTGGGGTGAAACACTCACTTTGTCAACTGCAAAATAATATAATTTTTTCATTGTATTTCTTTTAAAATGGCAACGTTGCAATATTTAGTAGGGGTGGCCATCAAAAATAGTGATAAGGGTTTTATTTGTATACCTAAGTGGCGTTACGTTGTATGTGAAACTACCAGCACTTGTGCATTGAAGTGAAGTGTTTCAATTTTTGCAGCAATCATTCCAAGTTTAAAGGAAATCTAGAAAATTCCAATATATGTAAAGTCACATTTCCGGTTAACGACTTTCTTTAATATCTTTAGAACGCTACTAATGTATATTAATACTATATAGATGTTAAAATCAAAAATTTTATGATTTGATACTTTTGAGGAAAGCACAACACACTGCAGTACCTCAGAACACCCCAATAACACAATTTCCTCGCGGGTATGCTTCAAATAAAAGTGGTAGACGATGGTATTTTTGTGTGTAGACGGTGTCGAAGTTCAAAGGAGTTGTTTTCGAGCAAATTGCGAAAAAATAAAAATAAAAAATCTCGAAAGTGAGAAAGTGAGAGACAGAGAGAGAATATTAATATTACTAACAGAAACAAAACAGTATAAAAAAGCAGCTAGGTGCAGCCGTTTTGGAGAAAAATGCTGAATCTCTCTGGAAAAAAAATATTTTTAATTAAAACATTTCAACTTGCTGTAATTAAAAAAGAAAGAAAGGTAATTATAGAAGCGATTTCACTTAGAAACGGGTTGATATTGTTTTCCACTCTTTTATTCTTTATTGCATTTACTTGATGAACATAGTATTTAATTTCTTTTATATTTTATTTTTTAGGATAATTCATAAAATTAATTAAACTTACTCACTTACACAGACCTTGCTTTCTTGAACACTAATAGATATTATTAAAACTAACCATTTCTCTGCTGAGACAATACAAAGAATTATGAGTTTTTTTATTTGCCTTACAAAGCTCGACTGTTATATTTTCTAGACTGGAGAACCACTGGAACCAACTGGAAGGAGTCAGTGAAAAGAATTATGGTCACTCCTTGACCCATGGCGTAAATTGGAAAATTTTAATTATGTCAACAATTTTTTTTAATTTATAATTTTATAAAAACACGTATATACACACACACACACACACACGGCATTTTCCCATACAGTTTTTCACGCTTTCTTTTTCTTTCTCTCTCTCTCTCGCTTGCTCTTTATCTCTCTTTTTGCAGTGCGAGGAAATGTGTGACATATTAGTACATTTTTACTCGATTCTCCGGATGGTTTTTTTCTTATACTCCCTCGCCCCATTCCACTGCTTTATTTTCTTCTTCTTTTTTCCTTGTCCCACATTGTTTTTTAATAATAGGAAAAGTGGGAAACTAGGTACATAAATCTTAGGCGAAAAAAAATTCTACGGGAAGATACACTGTGACTTGTAAAAGTTCTACATTCCCACATTTGTATTCGGTTGTTTTTCATTGTACTATACATTCATTTCTTTTTTAATTAAATTTTCAGCTAATGTCAGAATATAAATTCATGAAAATAATATCAATATTATCTTAAAAAAAACAATTACTACTAGAGGAAATAATCTGGCATGGGGAGCGGAACACACGTAGAATTTATTTCTCTTAAAACAATTTAATATAAAGAAAACATTTCTAATTAATATGGATTCTAGGTTAAAAATTATTCTTGCTATTATTTCCTTATTTAATAAAGCAAAGGGAACAGATAATACGTGACGTGGAGATAAATATTTTCTAAACCTGCCACGTGCATATTTCTCTATACATAATGAGCAATTTGTAACAGATTATTTAATCCTGTTCACTTATGTGACCCTTTTTTTTTTACTTCGAAAACATTTTACTTCTATAACACACACAAGTATTATAAATTAGACAAAAGAGGGAAGAAGCACAGTTTGTTACAAAAATGACAAAGATAAACTTTGACGTAACTTGCTGTATTTAAGGAAAACGAAGCAGGTAGTGGAGGGTGCAAAGGTTATGTTGGAAAACTATTGTTTGTTTAGAATGTTTATGTAACTTTAATGTAACTTTTTCTTTTTTTAAATTTAAGGCGCTTCAGCAATTGTGGTCATTAGCTCCCGAAGCCTTCTCAGTGCACTGCCGGCCTCTAAGGGTAGCATTGGACTCGAACCCGGGACCTTTAATGTAACTTTAAATCGCCACTTACAGTGTTACTTAAAAAAAATATATATATTGATTGATATATATATATTTTGTTCACTAATGCTTATCTAACATTTAAAAAACTATTCTATATAATATGCTTCTATAACATACACATAGCCTAGTATCAGCCGTCAGTGAGGATTAGAAGGAAGTGTCGTTGAAGAGAAATTTGCGGTTAAAGGATTAGAATGTGAAAGGAGGTTTTGTTGGAAGCTATATCGTAACTAGTTTTGGCAAGTTCAGAAACGAATGGAATTTTGACGGTCATTGTGGGTAGTTAGATTACTGACAAAAAAAAGGGTGTGTTTACGATATGGTGGACAATCTTAGATTGTAGGGTCTGTATTTTGTTAATGTTAGATCGTTTAGCAGAAAATTTGAGTCCTTAAGTCCCTATGGGAGTCAAAAGAGATGGATACAGTCGTCATTTATTGAAACGTGTCAGTTTTGAGCGTTGGTCAAGAATCTTTTTTGGAGCTTGTATCTATAATTCAGTTCAATGCGTAAAGAAAATCTTTGAAGCCATTTTGGAGAAAATCCCCCCCCCTCAATAAAACTGTAAAATTAATTCCGTATTACCGGTTGATGAATTTCGTCGATGATTTCCTGTAGGATCTCATGGTGATAACCAAATGGAATATCAAGATTGAACATACTGTGATTTTTCATTTTTGAGCCATACAGTTCACATACTGTACACAAACACGCAAGCGCAGACCAATTTCTAAAATCAATTTATACGGACTCACGGGGGGGGCTCTTGAAACACTTGAAATTCCTGAGAAAACTCAATCCGAAAATCCGACACGATTGCAATGCTCTAATAAATAATTTTCGTGAGATATTTTTGTGTGTGAATAAGTTTGTCCCAATAATCTAATCACTTTTTGTGGCGATTCCAGCCTAAACAACAGGCGACCATATTACCACAAGCAACTAAACGTTTAGTAAGAATTCCAAGTCTGAACAAAACTTTGTCCGCTTTATTCACAATAATCGCAGTAAATATGAATGGTTCACACAGATTCTTTTTTTTAAGGAAATAAAAAAAAATTAACTAAATAAAAGTGATAATAAAAATAATATGTAAAAAATTATATAAAAGAAATAACGAAAAATTTCCCAATCTCTAGACAATAGTAGTATTTTGAAGGTCTAGTATTGATCGCGGACGGCCCCATGTATAATGTGCATCAATTCCAGCAATCCGGATTAGGGTAAAGACCATTCGATTAACTATATCCGCAACAATAGCTTTGGTTTAAACTCAATTAGAAAATTAGTTTCTCTAATTAATCACACAAATCATAAGATACGATAACTTTAATTACCATTTAATGAAATGATTAATTAACTATAGGGGGGGGCTTCGTATTTTAAAAAAATCCTATTTTTTTTTTTTTATTATCGTAAGAATTGAATGTATGGCGCTTGTGTAAAATTTTTGAAATTGAAATCGAACTTTTCGAGGAAATACAGGTATTTAAGGCCCCTAAGTAAAAAAAACGTGGTTTTTAGAAATTGGTTTTTGTATGTTTGTGTGTGTGTGTGTGTGTGTGTGTGTGAAAACAAAATATCAAAAAGGAAAAATCGCAGGAAGCTTGGTATTCCGTTTAGATACTGACGACCGCATCAGACAGGAAGGTTCTGGACAAAATCTTCTTACCGGATGTACTGTATTACTGAATTTTTTTTTTTTTTGTTCAGTTTCAAGCGATATTGATGAAAACGGCTCCAAAGATTTTTTTTAAGGTTCGTGTACTATCTATGAACATTGCCTATCACTTTTGTTTGAAACAATTTTCCGAGCTTTTTGGAGAGTTCTGGCTATACAGTAGCCAATAAGCTATCCTCTTTACAACCCGTCGATACAATATATGGTTCTACCGCTTATATATTATTAATATACATTAGACGCCTTAATAGCATTCAAAATTTGAAGTAGTAAGCTTCCAGAAATTGTTCGTTTCTGAACTATTTCGTTCACTCACGGACACAACCATAGACCAATTTCTAAAATCCATTTAAATGGACTCAAGGGACTGCAAAACATGTATTTCCGGTGAAAGGCATAAACTGGGTCATCAATTTATAAAATATATTTATTTTCGTTGATTCATTACATGTATTTTATTCCCCGGATATTTTATTTTTTAAAAAAGAATTTTATAATTTAATTAATAAATACCAAAATAAATATATTTATTGAAAGCATATTGAATTCTAAGTACAGCTGTTTATACAGGTCGGTAGCTAATTTAGGACGGACAGAATTTTATCTGTAATGGATAATACATTTAAAACAAATTCAACTGCTGGTATAATAACGATTGTGTATCATGTCTAAAGCTAAATTTTTATCATAAATATTCGTATTATGAATTTGAGAAGATAATTTTTGTTTAATTTGAAAATTCATTTTCTTTCAGACTCAATTTTTTTTTTCAATTTCTATTTGAATGCCCTTCACTTTAATTAATTGAAATCCATTTTATAGTATATGGATTCATGTAAAAATCAATGAATGATAGCTTTATAAATTTGCTAATGATTTGGTGTGAATAAGTGTTATTTATAATTTCCTGTCTGAAACTCAGAAGTTTTCTGCAGTTGGTACGGACAAAAGCGTAACTTTTATTCCATTCGGATTTTCTAAAGTTTTGGTATTTGACTATTGAATATTGAACTTTTAGCTAAAACTGTATTTTTATTTCTGTTTATTCCACTACCTGTTTGGGTCATTAATAAGTTTAGTTAAACGTTTGGTACTTTGCTTGCATTGTATTCTTCTATCATTTGCTATTCTATTTTACTTATTATCAATTCTATATTAATGATATTTCTTTTTCTGTGTGAAGTGTACCAATTCTTAGCCAAAGTTGCGATACTGACAAACTTGTAAATAAATAAAATAATGATCTTTTATGTTTCCGCGGCCATTTTCATGAAAAACACTTGAGTTTCGAGTTGAGACCGTCTCAGTTAGTTTCTAAAAAACCGACGTTTTGCCCACATTGCAATGAGCCTTTTCAAGGTTGTTACATCTTGAATATTTGCCTTCTTTCAAAGTGTAACGCCCTTCAAGAGGCTGATTGCAACATGGGCGAAACGTCAGTTTTTAGAAAATCACTGATGTGCCCTCAATCTGGAAACTCATGTTATTCAAATAGAATAACGTGAAAAATATATTTTAAAATCACAAAGGAATAATGCGAAAGCTTACTTCAGCAATTCAATTAAAGTTTTATTAAATTAATACAACTTTCCTTAATTAACTAATTGCATAGTTGAGTATAATTAGCGGCACTGTCGCTTTGGTCACCAACTCTTTTCGTTATAAGTATAATTGCTTTTAATAAAATACTTCCACCATTAGTCGGACCGTATTTTTTTTTTTCTAATTTCCTGCCATCTATAAGATCAATCTATTGCTCTTTTGGCTGTGTTTTCTGTTGGCTTCATAGTTCATAACGTCGCCATTTCGATAAATGCTCAACTTTCTGCACAAGACATTGTTGAATTCCTAGACAGGCCGGTTGCATTATTATTTATTTCCTGTATTATTTATTTATTTCGCTTACCCCGTCATAATAGGGAAAATCAGATAGTGAATAGAACTCAGATTTCTCATGTTAAATGTTATTTTCTCTCTCACATATAGACACACAAACAAACACTTTTATTTATCTGTAACATTCTGTCTAAACTAGAAATCCTTTAGTTTGATTATTTCCTTGTTTGTTGTTCCTATCTGGTCTTTGAAGGTATTAATAGAGTAATTTTCTTAATTGACCCCTTGTTTTTGTAATTACCATTAAACTCAGTGAGATGGGCTGGTTTCTTTGCTGGTTTTTATACTTTTGTTTATTTTCCTGTTATATGATCTTGTGAAATTTTCGAAGAATTTTTTGCAGGAAACACATGTTTTAAGAGGTTACATAATTAAGAAAACAAAGTTTTCAGTGAATAGTCTTTATGTATGTATTTTATTTTTAGTTTGCCCCTTGAATGTAACCCCTCATCCTAAGGAAAATTTGTTTTCCACATGCTCTATACAATAGTACTGTGTTGTATATGTATAGAATTATCAATATATTATTAAATACAAAATATTGGAATAATATTAGTGTTGGTAGAAAATGTAAAGTTCTAAACTCCAGTAATAGCAACAAAAAAATAAAATAAAATAATAAATAAATGTTAATCCCTAATTAAAACATCATGTACATATATTTATAAATATGAATAAATGTGCAGATCTCTAAGTTACGAGGAGCCGCTTCAACATCCTCCAGTGGCTAATATGCCTCATAAGTCTTATAGTACCTCCAGCCATAGATAATATGGTTGACTGTTATAACATCACATGGCTTCCAAATATAAGTTGCATGCGTAAAATTTTATTCCGGCGTTGGAAAAGAACTTGATGAATTGGCTGCATAGGGATGATATGGAGGTTGTACTTTCGAGAATTCCTATTTGCCGTATTTCTCAAGACTGCTATATGAAGATTTTTTTTGGAATTGATTATCTAAAAACAGTATCTATTGAGAGTGTGAGGCGATTCATGTCGTAACATTTATCTAGGGGCCAAATGCCCACGGCAAAAACACCAGTCTCTGATGATGACCAACATTGTAGCAATTCCAAAAAGAATCGTCATTCAGCGGTCTTGAGAAACAGGGCACATAGGAAGTCTCGAAAGCACAACCTCCACATCATCCCTATGTAGCCAAATCATCAAGTTCTTTTCCAACGCCGCAATGACTTATACTTGAAAGCCATAAACATATCGCAGAGCTGCCAACTGACTCCGAGCTTCCTCCATCAGTGAGGTGTTCTGTCTGTCGTTTTTATTAGGTCTATGTTAGTATCTATAACTTTGCAATATAGAGAAGGGCAGTATGTATTTGTGTGCATGTTGTTTTGATGCATGTGAACAAAATATCTCAAAACCAACAAATTCGCAATAAGCTTAAAACTTATTCCTCCGTTTTGGTTTTCCGAGATTGCCATGATAAAAAAAAACGGCTCCTAAGATTTTCTTTACTTTGTAATGCTAACTGCATACAACTTTATTTAAAACCTTTGTTTCACAAAAATTGATCTTGAAGGTTTTGGAGAATTCGAATTACCCCAATAAGAGGAATGAACGATCAACTGGATCTGGCAAGTCTTCCATTGATGATTACTGTTTACTCTTACGGCGTTTCCCTTGAAGAGTTTACATCAAGTCCGTTGTTCCTTTCACAGCCTCCTGCTTTCTCCGTCTCTTATGCCGTTCCCTATTATCTCTTCTCTTGAACTAGTCTTCCATTTCTTCTTCTCTCAGGAAGGATTCAATTCCAGGCTTTCTCAGGCCATTGTCTGGGGTTCATTCGCCTAACCATACCATACCATCTTCTTTCCTCTACTTTTTTGTTTAAGTCTTTTCAGTTTGCCCTTTCCTTTCAGTACACCTTCATTTTTAGCACGATCAGTTCTTGTTTTCCTCATACTCCATCTATAATATTCCATTTCAACGCTTGTATTTTGCCCATTAGATTGTAGGAGGCTGTCCAAGTTTCGGACTAGTTCATGAGAATATTGGATGCAGAACACTGATGAATATTGGAGCAGAAAATTTTTATTTTATTTTCTTTGGATATACTGGTTTCTGTAGGACGGAGTGAAGTGTTATAACTACCTGCCTGTTTCTTGCCTGTTTCTTGCTTCATGCCAAACACTTAAAAGCCCCCCCCCCACTTTTTAAACTATTGTTTCATCTACATCTAAAACTTTTTTTTTTTTTTTATTTCTCTGACAACCATGAAAGAACAACTTATTTAAAGATCCATTTTTCCTGCTCACTTTTTACTTTTCTGAGCAAAAATTCCGGATTCACTCGATCCTGCGCTCGAGTTAAAATTAACCTCGAGTTTAAAATTAAATTTTAAATGGCATATCCATTCTATTACACTTTCTGAACTCAGTCTTCAGAAGTCTCTCCACATTCCATTAATATATACAGAGCAAACTAGAGGAACATTTTGTGGATATTAGAGAGAATAGAAGAAAAAAATAATGGGAATTGCATTTCAGACGTTAGAAAATGTTTATAGTGTGATAAAATCATTGTTTACATTGTATATTGTGTTTAGCAGAGTTCAAATTATGAATTTTCCGGTTCAAAAATCTTACATTGGCCAATCATTTCCTCTTTGAGCGCTAATAGAATGTTACCGAAAATTAATTTTCTATCTATAGTCGTTGGTAGCTTATTGTTCAATAGAACGATACACTGCTGTATTAATGAGTTATAAATTTTCAGGAAATTAGCATTATGGGAATAGTGCCCCCTGCTGCCAGCGAAAACCTCCGCACGCGGAATTTTGCATGGGAATATGCAAACGTCATCTAGTCCCCCCAAGTTTCCATAATAACATTCCCCGGGGAACATATCTTCATACAAAACATGACGTAGACAAATTATTTATGCTCTCAGACAACAATATTCCCCAGAACACAATATATCGTTCTGCATATTGCAAATTAAGTCATTGCACGACCAATTTTCTATTTCAGTTCTACGAGATTAAAATAGGTTTTTGGCTTAGAGATAGATTTATCTGTACGTGATATAATAAGTTTTATTCAATAAATTTTGTTGTACAAATCACGAGAGGCGTTTTACCGTCAGGCCACTTCTTAACTCCAAACTGTCCTATCCGCCTATCTCCATCCCTCCGTTCACTTCCAGCCATCATCTTCTCAATCTCCTCCTCTCACCTCTTTGACGGTCTAGTCTCCAATCTGTGTTCGGCTGCCTTTAGGTTAGTTCTTGCCGCCATTTTCCTTAACCAGCCAATCTGCACCCCTTCAGTTCACTTCCAGCCATTAATTCCCCTCAAACTTCTCCAATGTCCTCAACCCAACTCCTTGTTTGTCCACCTATTCACTGTGTTGGGTAGCCGACAGATTACTCCTTCTTTTCAAATTTCCCAATCTAGTATATTTTCATGCCTCGGCCATCTGCCACTCTTTACCTCCTGAATTTCCTTCACCTGTTTTTCTCACCTTTCTAAATGTTTGTCCTACTAAATTGCCCATACCAAGCTTTTTTTTTGCAATCCTCTTTTCTATTATTTCCTTGACACTCATCTTCTTTCTTATATCCACATTCCACATTTTATTTGATCTTGGTGCTTTGCACATATAAAAAATACTTTTTTATTCTCTATAGATTAAACTTACTCCACAGCAATGAATGAAGCATTTTCAACGCCTCATAGACCTGATCAATTCTTCGTCTTTATACCTCTTGTTCACAACTTCCCGCTTCTTCCAGGTGCTTAAAGGATTTTATTCTTTTTACAGCGTTCCTGATCAACAAACAATTCTTCCTCCATATATCAGTTTTTCTGCTCCTGTTTTAATCCTCATTCCCCAGTCCGTGTAGAAATACCTCAAATTCCTCATCATAAAATAAAGAGAGACATGGTGTCCCAATGACCGATACAATGTGCAGTATCCGATAATTTACAAAGATCCAATAATATTACTTATATATAAAAAACTAATCATATCGTACTTTATAATAAGCTCTGAATTAAATAGGATATGAGTTGACCTTGAACAGCCAAACTGTGTGGACGTACTTTTAAAGTAGCTCTTCATAATTCGTTTGATGTTATTGGTTTTATTCCGTGTAAATTGTTTGATATTAAGTGGAAAGTGGTCTGTTTGTATACGTGTGTTTATTTTTCGATTTTATATAAAAATTTTGCGAAATTACTTGTGAAAGAGGAATTATTTCATTTTAGTAAATTCGGGTAAGCTTGATTTTACTTTATTTTATTCTAACTTTTGGACTATGCCTACTGATGAAGTTGCTAGTATGTCTCCGTTTCGCTGGTTCTAGGTTTCGTATATGTGGGTGGGCATCAGTCTCGCGGGATTGCCTGGGAGGGTTGGAGCTGAAAGATATTTTAGGATATTGTAGACAAACCAGCAGACTTCCGGGGGAGATTAACTAGGAGGATGAATGGGGGGTTGGGGAGATAAAAGCCACATAGGCTTAGGTCCCAGGCCAATAGGCACCCTGAATTTTTTTTTTTTTTTTTATGGGCATTACAAACACGCTGAAGTGGAGGAGGTACTGCTGTTATCAACAGTTTGATTATTTCAAAACTGCATTCACTATCTAACGAAATTGTTGCCAGCAGAATGAACCAAGCGTCTATCTGAAAAACTTAAAAAGTGAATTTAATAAATTCACTCAAAAAAAGGAACTTAAAGTATGTAAAAAGAAAATATCAACGTTAATTACGTAAACAATAAATTTAAAGAACAATTTATGATTTTAAACAAAAAAATTTCATTCCCATTGTAATGACATGGCAAAGTCATTGGCACGGCAAACTCATTGACGTCGGCAAAATACACCAAAAGAAAGATTTACAACTAGTGGTTCCAGCCATCTGCTATCTAAACAAAGGTGGCAGTAATAAAAAGCAACCATTGGCCGCCAACAGACGCGGTCAATAAACAACAAAGCTCCTTTCATCAATACTTAATCAATAAGCAAGCACCGCTATAAGGTTGGCCACTGAACTGACCTGAATAAGGTCTTCAAACTACGAAGGTCGCACAAGGCCCCACACTAAGACAGATGCCTTGGTGTGAGTGTGAACAACAATATATATATATAAACTCTACCATATACGACAGAATGATTATATCAGCTACAACCAATCGAGCACGTCTATATACCCGAGCGGCAATTCACAGTTATATTCAAACTCATTCTTAGTAGTGCATCTTAGTTAGTTATTTTAGTCCTTCTGATTTATTAATTATTTAACTTATATTTATTCCTAAGTATTTTATAATTATTAGTGCTCGAATAATTAAACGGTTTATATAAAAATAAACTATAATTGAACAATACTTCGAACGTTAGAAATGGTAACTAATTTCAAACGTGATTGACTCGGAATTGAGTGAATACGGTCGAAAGTTCGATCAAATAAATCCCCCTTCATAAATAAAATAAAATAATAAGCCTTTATTTAAAAAAAAAAAAACAAAGAAAAACGTTCTTTTCTATGGAAGACAGGTTATCATTCTGCCATATATGCTTATGAGTTATAGAACTGACTACATACTTATTGCCTCAAACATTCATTCATGGATCTAACCTATTCCATTCACGCAAATAAATACAAACACGCCAATAAATACATTCGCACGATTAGCTCTAAAACCTAACGCGTCTCATTCATACTAACAAAGTCCAACATTCATACGGTGGGGTGGAGTACTCGATATTCCTCGCACCCCTATGTACTTAACCTAATATATTAGACCTAAATATATTTACACTATATACAGAAAATATATACATACTATGTACAAATGGAATGGTGTAATCCATATTCCAACCAATCCCGTAATACTTAATCCTAATCGCATACATTCACCTTTCTTACTCAAGCACACAATCAGATATACTTTTACTAACCGCAATCATATTGTCTAGCCAGTTCTATTAATTCACTCAACACATGAGCATTATTAGAAAATATAATATCTTCATAACGGAAAGGGGCCTCCAAATATTTGTATAAAGTTTAAAAATTTAAATCTCTTTTATCATTAAACTTGGGGCATTCCATTATTATATGTCTAAAGTCTTCATGCGTATTACACAGACTACAATTTGGGGAGGGTCTGATATTAATGTTATGTAAGTAGGCACCACAAATGGCATGGTTCGATCTCAGTCTATTAACCGTCATAATTGTATATTTGTTCAGACCCAGCCCTTCGAACCATGGTTGTCTGGGTAATTTCTCAATCATCATTTTGTAAAATTTTCCTTTTAAATTAGTTTCATATTCTAATTGCCAGATATTGAGCATTCTACTAGTAATGTGGTTTTTAAATTCGGAGGGGGTTTATTTTATATTTGCGGCCTCTCCAGTTTTAGTCGCTTCTTTAGTTATCATGTCCACGATTTCATTATCTTTAACACCGCAGTGTCCTCTAACCCAGACAAAAACCACAGATATACCCATTATAAACACCCAAACAAATTGCAAGTAATATTTCCATCATACTTAATAATTATCAGTCTTATCTATGGAACGCTGATTTAAGTCAGTTGTTTACATTTGGTTACAATCTTTATTATTTTGATTTTTTTGAAACTGGTAGTACTATTCAAATTTATGTAACTTCTGATTTGCATTTGTAATTTAAAGCGCTCTATTGCACCAGTACCAAATTGTCTGGTAAATATATAATATCCAAATTTACTTATCAAAGAAATAGGCAACCATTCTGATGAGTGTCCATTTTACAAAAATAACGAATTAATTGATTGTTACCATTTCTATGCAAAATGTCCACTTTTTAATTCTTTTAAGTAACAGTTTGTTCCAGAATTTCCGGGCTTAAATTTACCAACTCTTTTTATTAAAACAATGAAAATTCTTCTATTTAATAAAGCACATAATTTATATTTATTTACTATTAATATAAAAATTTACAAATGCAAATTTGGTAGTTGGACGTTAAGCCCGCCTGAAAAAATAGGCATTACTTTACTTTATATTTATTTACTATTAATTCATTAAAATAAAATAAAATATTTTAAAAGTGTAATCAAACAAGTTGTTCAACATTTTTGTTACTTATATTATATTTTTGTTTTTATTATAATTTTGTACATTCCCCGTTAATATTATTACCTCATTTAAATAGATATAAATATATTTCTTTTTTTTTTTTGTTCCCTGTACTTCTACTTGCAACAGAAGCTATAATTATTGGATCAACTCCACTGTATGTAATTTTGTATTGACCCGTGTATCAAATAAATAAATAAATATTAGATAGCACAAAAATCTCATTGACTTACTAAAACTTGTAATTCAAACTAACCAGAACACGGTATATAAAATGACATTCGATTCAATACGTATTGACAGGTTGAAAAAGAAGCCTTGAATTAAATAACATAAATTCACTTCCGATTCACTACAGAATAGCGGTACCGTAGTAAATCTTGCTTTTAAATAAAATATACAGAAATGTCCGTCTGTATATCATCGTATAATAATGCATTATTATTTATGACATATTGCCGATAAAATAAAGACTATTATGTTAAATTTAAACGACCAATTCATTGTCAAGTTAAATACAGTCCCGAAGAAATATACCAAATAAAAGTTTGTTAGCTCTTTGTGTGTGTAGTTGATAAACATATTTAAAGGAAATGTTTGGAAAGGCAAAAACCCAAAAAAACCGGTCAGGACCGACCCCTCGTGGAACATAAATATGTTGATATATCAAGTTTAAACTTTTGTGATTTTCTATTTTGGAGTTATGTGAATGACACACACACATACACACACACATACACACACACATACACACACACATACACACACACATACACACACACCAATTTATAGAAAACATCTTATCCGACTCAAGGTTCCTCAAAACGATTATTTCCGGTGAAAACTCGATATCGAAAATTTGATACGATTGCAATTCTTTCGACATAAAATTCCTTTTTGTTTTAACAAAAAGTTTCTTTCTGTCAGCTCACTATACAAACTTTATTGAACCAAAACTTATGATATAATAATGGAGGCAAATATGAAAACGGTCAAATTTGATAAAAAAGAAATATGTTACGACGGAGAAATTCTTAGTTGTATGGTAGGATTATTAGTCCCCTAATCCCAGATCGTTTATATATATAAAAAATGGTTTATTTATCATATAAAATCACACCTTGTAGATGAATTTTCCTGGAAACATGTTTCAAATTAAAAGTATTAGAGCTACATATATTTAATAGGTGTAGAAAGTTTTAAAGAAAATCGTTGGACTTTCGAGAAAATTGTCGAGAAAACTGGAAAAAAAAATCATTCAGTAAAGTGATATATTTCTGTTTGACCGAAACCTTGATGAAGGATTCTCTTGGTAATAACTAAATGAAATAAGTTCAGACTTCCTGTAATTTTTCGTTTATGGAGCGAACCTGTTCAAATAAAAACTCACAAAACCGACTAATTAGTGAAAAGCAGTTTTTCATCTTCAGGGAAACATCTGAAAGTAAATTTCCGGTGAAAATTCAATTTCGACTATTTACCACGTTCTCTATACTTCTAATAATTGCAAGCAGAAAAAAAAGAGTTTAAACAGGAATTAACATGGGAGAAGTTCTCTATTCGAAAATGACGGTCTAAATAAAAATATTTTTTTCTTTGCTATAATCGTCATTGGGGAGGGACTAGCCCTATGCCACCCAAAGCTCCTCTAGGCCCCTTACAGTTACCTTGGAGCCTTCTCAGTACACTGCCGATGTCTGAGCAGTGTTGCCTCGTTATAGACACCACTGCTGAACACGAACCCGAGACCTGATTGTGCTAAGTTATCCAACGGTAATTGTATTGGTATCGTTTTATTGATACCGGAAATTGAAGTGATGAGTAAGAGTAAGAGATTGTTAATTAGAGAGTAAGAGATTAGAGAGTTGGTATTCGAAATGCGTACTACTGATTTATAAAAATATACTATATTTTAACAAATAATTTAAAGAGATATAAAATAGAAAAACTAAGATGCACAATTGTAAATAACTATAAGAATTATAAAATGAATATAAAATATTAAAGAAGTTAGTAAAGTGTTAAAACCTTAAATAGGGACGCGCTCGCGATGTGAGATGGTGCTTCTGATCTGAAAACTGATGTAGACGTTTGATGCCTGAGTCGAACTGAATCCCTCCTCCAGTGGGGCGACGTGTTATATTTGCATCACTCACACATCGACGCTGATGTGTAAGTACGTGTAACACTAAGACATCTCTTGTGGTATATTGACCCTAGGGGAGGTCAGTAGTTAACAAGGGCTGATTTGGCCGGGGTGGCGACGCTTTGTTAACAGATGGTGGGCCAGGTAGGCCAGTGAGGTATTATCTCTTGACTGTATATTGACCCTTTTGAAAGAAATACAAAAAGGGTTTGCCGCGGTTCATGACCTCCAGGTAGCGGCTGGCTGGACCCTTTTCCAATTTCCAACCACTAGTTGTAATTTTTAGATTTATTTAAAAATTATCTCTTCTTTTTTTCTTGCTATCGCTATCACATCACGTAATGCTGAATCTAACTTATTTTACTTGCTATTTCTGATAGACGAGAAAAAGTTTTCCAAAGAGAAATACTTCTCCTAAGAGTATGAACAGACATTTCCATAAAAATCGATATTCTCTCTCTCACACACACACACACACACCCACACTCTTTCTCTGTTTCCACTCACAGGTCTACCTTGATTGACTTCATCAGCTGTGATGAATTTTATATGAAGCAAGATGGAAGCCAAGCAATATTAGTAGATTTGCTGTGAAAATGTTGTTACAAACGTACCTTGGGTACCTCAACGTCCAAAAACCTAATAAAATATTAAAGCAAAGTATGTAGTGATATACTTTTCTGAATTTCTCCTTTCCCTCTATGATTTTTTCCTATCACTTTCGGCCACGAAATACCTGCACTTTAGTTATATGGTAAAAGCCAAGGTGGAGAAATATCTGGTCCGAAATATTCACGTTATTTATTTCTCTTACTAAATAATTACAATATTCAGAGAGATTTCTGATGCTTTCCAGTTCTGAGGAACCGACCACAACAATTACAATACTGTTTGTCACATTTTCTTCAAGCGTTGAATTTTCACTATATGTGACACTTCGACTTATTATTTTATTATTATTAATAATGATGGGTGCCCGAATGCGCGGGTTCTAACCTAACATGGCTATTATGCCCCGTTATGATAAAATAGAAACCAAAGAATTCACTTCTAAGAACAGTTTACTAGTCTGACTACCATATCCTAAGATACTCCTAAACTCTAACTCCCCCAATCATTCCCTTGAGAGTTACCCTTCCAAGAATGCAAAACCTACTATTGGCGAAGAGGGGACACCGACCTAGGCAGTGATACACCGTTTCCTTAAATCCCTCATCACAATTCTGACTCAGAAAACTTATGTACTGCTATTTTGTGCAAATGATTGGCTATCCATGCTTTTCCAATCAGTGCACCTACCAGGACCCTCAACGCCCATTGTCACGATTCTTTGACACCTCAACCCTCAAGATTCTTCACGTCTCCCTGTCATATACCTTTATAAATCTTTTAGCCTGGAGACAGACCTCCGAGTCCTTTCAGGATTCTAGGAGTTCTACCAGAGTTATTGACTCTCATTGTTTTTATTTTCAAAAAAACTTTTTTGCGGAATTGCATTTCTTAAATTATTTATAGGACCTTACATCTCGCTGCTGTATTTGTTTTCGGGTATTTCTATAAGTGGAATATGACGAGGGGGGCAAAAAAAATACTGTACCCACTGATCATTAAGTTTAAAAATTGAAATACTTGCCTTTATTTTGCTCCATTGCTCATTTTTTGTTTAACGATTTTTTGAAAAGTCGGATTTCAGATAGAATTTTTAGAATTTTTTAAACATAGAAAAGGAAGCGACTCTGAAAAAGGCCGATTTCAAAAGTACTTTTTTCCTGTGAGATTAAAATAAATGTAAAAAAAATAAAAATAAAAATGTATATATATTTTTAAGTTTTTCCTCGATAATATGAGGAAAACAAAACACTTGATGTATAGAAAATATAAGTGAATATACGTCATGTACAATCCTTGGAGTGGGGGCATTACGTGTACAAATGTTTGAGTGGGGGCAATATATGCTGCTGTTTGTTCTGTATAGATCATATCCAGAGTGAGTGAGTCAGTGCATACTCCTCCTCTGGACATACTCTTTCTCTCCATACTGTTCGCAGACTCTTGTGGAAATTATGATGTATGTGAATGCAAAGAGAGAGGGCGTTAGGCCAGCAGCGTTTTTGTTTGTTCAAGTGTATATACATGATTGTAAATATATATGTGTATTGTATTTATGTTTGAATGTATATATGATTGCATGTATATATATCCGTATATATATGATGGTATATTTGTATGTATGTACGTACATCTAAATAGACAGATCATAATAGTATGATGGCAGATTGAATGATATGTATGACTATTCAATGCAGGTCAGCCGCGTGTGTCTGTTGTGAGCTGTGTGGGAAAAAGTGGCCCTTGTGTGAAAAAGGCACAAGAGTTTTTGCCCTACCATATCCTTCCCGTTGTAAAACACCACGTTTTCTCAGTGTATGTGGGTGTATCACCATTCTGTCCGCAGAAGCAGTGCACAACATCAACATAGTTTATAGCAACTGTGGGGGATAATAGGACAGTATTGGGCGATATGATATAGAGGTTATGAATCATTCATAATTCCACAATAGAAATAAACAAACTTTACATGATATGATGGGAGACATGGAGACACTTTGCGTGAAACACTCACACGTCTTTTCTTATTCCTTTTAATACCGTAATATACTAACCTACAGTACTTCACAGAAAAGCTTATCGCTGGTGTTTCCCACAACCCCCCCAAATCAATTTCCCAGGAAAATGTTCCAAATAAAAGTAATAGGTATTTAAGTTTACAGTGAATATAAAATCATTGATCCCGCTTTTTTATATCTCCAAACTGAAAAAGGAAAAAATTCAGCAATGTTGCACCGGTTGACGAATTTGCTTTCCAAATCTTCACGGCATTTGCGGTGGTGGTAGCTAAACAGAAAGTAACACACACACACACACACACACACACACAACACACACAATTCGCTAAAAACAAGTTTATCATGCTCAGGGGACCTCAACACATGTATTTCCGGTGAAATTCAATTTCTAAAATTTGATATGATCGCAATATTTTCTCTCACTGGGAAGTAAGAGAAAGTAAATATCATCTTTTTGAGAAAAGAAAACTTAACATCATTACGACAACATTTTTAAGGAGCGACAGAATTGGCTTCTCTCTTCTCAGTTATTCTAGTGTTGATAACCACTCTTATGAATACAAACATACAACATAACTAAATGTCGGACAAAAAAAATTGTTATGCGTACCTGATAACGTTGATCTTGTTCACAAGGGAAAGTGGATTAGTCAGTTATCAGGATTTGGACGTAGTCGACTGAATTCTTAGAGGGTGTCACAATAGTTCTAGATCTAGCAATGGATTTGACTTTACAGCCATTCCTACTACAAATCAGCCCACATAAAAATACTGCTACTGCATGACCAAAGCTTCGGATTCTCCTAAAACTGCCATAGAAACTTACAATTCTACAATTTTTTGTTAGAGAAGCTTTTTAAATAATCAAATATTTTTTCCCCATTCAATGATAAGTCATGCTTTAGTTATAACGTGATTAGGTTATCTATTTGGAAAGGATTCATTAATCCAGGATCTACAAGAATTACAACATTATACCATAGATTATATACGTATATACGGATAGCTCGATGTAGGGTTTTGTAATTAATAGCAGAAATTTATGCTATTTTCTGCTGTAATTCGGCTGAGCAGAAGCTTAACTTCTAATTTAAATGGTGATTTATATTCTCATGGCATTGCTTGACATTCTTATGGTTATTCCACATGAATAACATTTACCTGACATCCAAAGCATTCGAGAATACAAATAAGTCTTGCAATAGTAGTTTATTTTGTGCAATCACTGGAGGTTATCGTATCTATAGGCAAGCTAGAGTTCACCATTACAAATACTTTCTACACTTTACGGACGACTACAACTCTAAATACAAACAGTGACACCAGAGGTATCACAAGTCATCTCTTCTATATCCCAGTTCATTTGGCTTTATGGCACATTTGTTCTGCTACAAATCAGCATATTAGAATGTTCTGGACGACCGGAGTAGCTGTTGTCTTCTTCTTGAGATGCCCTTTTTTTTTTTTTTTGTTTTTTGTGAGAAGCTAGCAAATTAAGCCCTAGCTGCCAGCAAAACTAGCCATCACAAACTGGTATGCTCGACTATGTATTCGCTGTGTAATTGTCTAAACTTATTTAGGCTAGATTTAGTTTCTGAAGGAGTTGGCTATTAAGTCTGTACCACCGCGACCTTAATGGGTCCATGTGGCACCTAAAAATTATAGTAGTCACTCCAGTCCTGACTTTTTAATGAGACTTAGGAGTCTGGAGAGAGACCTCTGGGTGAAGTTTGAAGTCGTCAGTTTCTCGTCTCCGAAGAGGAGAAACCTCAGCCACACAAGCCTCTTACATTGACATAGTACATGCAATGCTATTTCTTCCACTTCCCTAAAACCTATACAGATTATCCGTTGTTATCAGAACCTTGCATGCATGTGCTTATTAAGTCTAAAATGGCCAGTATGGATGCATACAGTCATCGATAGGGCCGCACAGCCTTGTTGGGAATAGTTCTGCAGTAAGCCTGGGCGTGTAGCTATTAATAAATATTTTTGCCCGCCTCTGACCTAGAGTTTTAACCCACCATTCTTGTATCGATCGTGCATCTATGTATCGATGGCTGCACGCATTGGCCCACATTTTGCAAAAGCACAGAAATGTTCAAGTCCAATAAGAGTTCCTAGGGAGCCCTGCCCGGCAATCTGCCGCTTCGCTGCCCTTATAACCTGGATGTCCAGATATTTAGGTTAAGGTTAACATTAGTAAAAATTTAATATTTATAATAAATTTACTCATTAGAACTGTGCATATTGCTGTAAAAGGGCGTGAAGTTTAATAATTGAATTGTTCCTTGAAGAAGTACTTGTAAGTCCTTTCTGAGAATTGGATAGTTCATAAAGCTCTGTTGTATCTCTTTGCATGTTGCCCTTCCTCCAAAAACCAGTACTAATCTCACTTTTGCAACTATCATCCTCCCAAGTATTACTTCTTCTCCTCTATGTAAAAGTGCAAAATTCTTTTCCTACCTTCCTCATTCACCCTTACTTCTCAATTCTTACTTCTTTTACTTCGCGCTCCACCACTATCACCTATCCTCCTCCTATTGGCGAACAGCGAATACTTTTAACAGAGTGCCACCACATAGCTTACTGTAAAGGGAGAAGTTAGTTGGTTATACTTCTTTTCCATTCTTCTCGTCAAATACGAAAACTTGTTAAAGACTTTACCCTGGTTTTAACCACTTTTCCCTACAAACTTAATTGGTAATCTCATGGGGTAGTTAACAGTATAAGATGGACCTACTCTCACAACAACAAGTACTTGGGAGGATACGTTGCTAACTTGTTTGGAACACACCAGAGGGCACCGTAACTGAGGGGGTATGAAGTTGGGGGTGGCTTTTAGTTGTTGTAGTCCCCTTCTGGCGGTCGTACCACTTGGTCCAGTTCTCTAGTTCCTATTCACATTCTAGACCAGTCTTTCACTTTCTTCCGACGTCTTCTTAACAGTATGGCTTCACGTAAGAGGGGCAATGGTTCCACCATCATTGCCTGTTTCTCGTAATTTTTTTTTTATGGCCTTTGCTAGTTTGACACTGTCCTACTCTGCTACCTGCAACAAAATAATGACGTAAACGTCAATATATTCAATAATACTCAACTTAACATTTTCTGAACGAAGATATCATTAAAATAAGTCTTTGTGACTATAAACTATTAGTAGAGAGAATAGAGTTTATAAACATAGTGCTAACTAACATACGGTGTTCACTTAGCCGTAGTCTTTTTACATATAAATACATTAGTTGAGATAATTGTAAATTATTAGGGCCATGAACTACTTGAATGTGATTACATTATATGGCAATGACTCTCTGTTAGCGCTAAGCAAAATTTCTAACAGCAGTTTCAAATCACACATTCTCCAAAACTCTCTAAAATCAAATTTGGTTTTATTACTTTCTCTTACTCCTAGTAAGAGGAAGTATTGTAATCGTGTCAAATTTTCGATATCGAGTTTTCACCGGAAATATCCGTTTTGAGGTCCCCTGAGTTCAAAAAAGTGGTTTTTAGCAAATGGTCGTGTGTGTGTGTGTGTGTGTGTGTGTGTGTATGTATGTGAACAGTATAGCTCAAAAACGAAAAACCGTACAAAGTTGAAAACTCGATATTGCGTTTAGGTATCACCATGGATGGAACGTTACTGTCAAAATTTCTCAACCTGAAGTACTACTTTACTAGTTAGTTACTTTTTCCTCAAAAATGGCACCAACGATTTTCTTTAAACTTGGTGTATCAACTACATATACAAAGAGCTACAACTTTTATTTGCAACATTTCTCTGGAAAAATGCATTTAAGGGCAGTTTCGGGGGAGGGGTGGGGTTAGGTTTTCATCTAAAGTGCTATTTCAGTTTATTAGACAATTCTGCCTTCTTAATAATGTTAATTAAAATTAAATTGTTGAAATTCCGAGTTTGAAAAAATGGGATAACCGGAAGTGCGTTTGTTTTAACACTTTACTAAAAAAGATTTTTTACTTTTTTCAGATTTTCTCAAAAATGGTTTCGACGATTTTCTTGAAACTTCGTATATAAACTAATATGCATCTTTTATTTAAAACATTTCTCTGGGAAAATTCATTTAAATGCACTTTTAGGGGAGGGGCGGGGTTACAGCTTCCTCTAAATTGCTATCATAGTTGATTATACAATTCTATCATCCAAACAAAATTAATTAGAAATAATTAGATGACCGAAATTCCGAGTTTTAAGAAAATTAGTAAGCCGGAAGTGCGCTTTTAATAAACTGTTTTTTCAATTTTCGACAAATTTCGTTAAATTTGGTACACTAGCTATAACATTTGTCAATTATAATTTTGGGAACTGGAGTAAGAGAAAGTTGTGTGAGTGTTTCACACCATATTTTTTTTTTTTAATTACCTTTTGTTTCAGTAAACAAACTTGAAGTATATTTTTGAGGAGACTTTAAAGGGAAAAAATGTCATTATCTAACAATTTATCCCCTCTTCGAAGCTTCTAAAACATTAATGATATTTTTAAATGGGTATACAAATGTAGAAATTAATTTTAACTCAAATGAAATGTTCAAATTAATTCCTGGAAGTGTTGTAACAATTACTTTATTCTGGAATTTAATATTTCCTATTTATCATGGAAGTATAACAACTGTATAAACATAGCATAATACGTTTTACAATTTGGTACTGAATAATATTAACGTAATAACTTTGTAAATAAATACGAATATATATACGGCTAATGTTAATCATCAGAAGAAAATGGAGCCAATGTTTATCTCTAAACTTTGCGTACAAAATGCTTTGTAATTGTTTCCTGGAATGAAAATTTGTGCCCTATATTCATTTTCTCGAAAAATTTTCCCCCTTTTTAAATTATTAAATGATATTTTTAAAGTAATAAATAATTAATGTAGGGACCACAAATCTAAATTTTTTTATTTATTATAATGTTCTATTCAATTATTCTAAAACTTTAATTATGAAATTAATTCACACAGTTAATAATGCTTCGAATACTGAATGTATCTAATACTGAAAATTTCAGCGTCTCTCTCACTCGATCCTTCTCTCTCGCTCCCTCTGTGTCATAACTGTATAACGGCTTTTAAATAATTTGACTCTTCAAAATGTTTCAAAATAAATTGAAATGCAAAGTTTATAAAAAAAATCATTTGGACATTATATTTGTTGCATCGTCTGCAAGGTTGTCTGTCAGTTATACTACAATTTCCACACGCGTGCGCGTCGTTCGGCCAGACAACCTTCTTTCTCCTCTTAATTCTCTCCCGCCAATTCTCTGGCGCTGGGGTGATTGTGCCTCTCTTAGTTTTTTTCCGGCATTACCGGATGTTAGTTTCCCCTCCACGGCCATCCCCTTTCTCATGCAAAGGCATCCTTTTTGTCAACTTGCGTGCTTGTTCTTTTCTAGCGAAAATATACATATGTAAGTTGTTCTATTACTTAAAAATCTTCACGCTTCATCCTGCCTGCTTCTTTGTTTGCTTATCCTGTTACGCTTCCGAGTACACGCCTTGGCGCTTACAATATTAAATAGATGATAGAATCGTAGAATACTTTAAATTGGTACTTTCTAAGAAATCATAAGCCTCCTCTCCCTAAATAAAACTCTTAGTTAAAATGTTTCTCATTAAACGTGTGGTTGATAAACCAGCATTAATAGAAAGTTTTTGAGAAAAACTGAAAAAAAAAAACAACTGAAAAATCCATTCATTAAAGTGTTACTTCCGGTAAGCGGAAGTTTGGCCGATTTTGACCAAGAACCTTCTTGGCAGGTTCTCAGATAGCACTTATTTTTTTTTTGGAGACCGTTGCACTGCGTTCTACAGTCTATTGCGCTATGCTTCTCGGCCTACAACACTCCCACACTCCCTAAGGAATCTTAATATTCTGGAGGGCTCTAGGAAGGGTATGTTTCCCAAATCATCAGGGTAACTTCCCAGGTTCCAGATTGTACTAAAAGGAAATATCAAGTTTGCAGTTTCCGTTTTATAGTTATACTGGGGCTACACACAGAAGTGTCCAATTTCTAAAAAAACACATTTTCTGGGACCTCAGAACTACTGTACCGGAACTGTATACCGGTTTACCGACTTACCGGTTAACCGATAAATTGACAAAAAAACGATCGGTTTTTTAGAAATTGATGTTGTCCGGTAATTCGGTAAATGAAAATCCATACTAGAAATCTTTATGTAGAAAATATTGTGTTTATAGATATTTAAAAGGGCTAATGGGTCATTGAAAATAGATTTTTAAATAATAATATTGAATACATTTTCAAGCGTTGAACTGAAAAAAGCATATAATATATAGCAGGAGAGAAGGACTGCTTATACAGACGTATTACACTATTTTGACAGACCCTAATTTGGTTTTGTCGGGTCAAGAAAATTATGACATTTTTAATATAAACAGTAAAGCAACAATAATCAAAAGCATTGTTGAAATACTTTCGATTATTGTTGATAGTAGTCAAAGTCACTTAAATGATCCTGATTTGGATTACAGTTCAAAGTCAGATAACGAAAATCTTGATACTTCTATACCTAAATGTCGAATTACCAATGAAGCAGAAATTCTATGACTTTACCAACAAAAAACAGAATTTCAAAAAGTGTCAGTTCCACAAGCAAAAAACACGAAAGTTTGTTTAGAATAACACTTTAATTTTTATATTTTTTATATTCTATATCTTTGCAATAAAAAATGTGAAATAGAAATCAAAATAACATATTTTTTATCATCTTAATTTCATTTTTCAGGGAAAAAATTTAATTTTTATTTGTGGTCCTGAACCAGCCCTTGCCGTCACAAAGAAGTTTCGTGATAAACAGATTAGACTTTGGGAGATGAGAGTCTTGGAGAAATGCTGGAAGGACACGCACGGGTGCCTCCAAGCTAAAAGATTTATAAAAGCAAGTAAGCAGGGAATTTCGGAGTATACAAGGTCTGAGGACCTTGGTGGGGGTAGTGACTGGACACACTTGGGTGTCTGGTCACTTGTTTAACATAGGGAGGACGTCTAGTCCCATTTGTCAGAACTGTGATGGAGTTAGGGAAACGGTGTACCACTACTTATGTCAGTGTCCCCGTTTTGCTAGTACTAGGTTTCGCGTATTTGGGAGGGCACAATTCTCGCAGATTGCCTGGGCGAGTTGGAGTTTAAGGATATCTTGGGATATTGTAGACTGACCGGTAAGCTACGGGGGGAGATTAATTAAGGGACTATGGGGGTATCGGGGGGATAAAAGCCGCACAGGCTTAGGTCCGACGCCATTAGGCACCCGGCATAATAATTATAATTTTTATTTTATTTTGCAAGGTAAACTGGTATTTTAATTTTCATTTACCGAATTCCCGGTCAATGAAAAAGTCGATAAATTTACAATCCCTACTCAGAACATATATTTCCGATGAAAATTGGAATTTTTCATGAAAGTTTGGCTTGATTGCAACACTTACTCTTATAGAAGTGCTGTAAAATATGGACGATAAACTGTAAGAAAACGACGTTCATTGAAAATTGAAGGCTCTTATCAGAAAGGTTGTAGAATATTAGGTAAAATTTAAGCAAAATTATATAATATTTTCTGATATTTAATTTATTGTTAAATTGATTTTAAAATGTTAAAACAAAGCTTTAATTTAAGAATTTCTAATTTACATTAATATTATTAATAGCAATTTCATCCAAATCTTAAAATTGATTTAATTTAAAAAAGGCAACATTGTTTAATACTTTTAATCTGTAGAGAATAAAACTAAAACATTAAGCACTAAGTTTAGTGGAATAATTGTCACATTAATCAACTGATTTAGACACATAATATTTGTTTCTATTCCTGTTGCTTCATGTTGTTTTGTTATGAAATTTTAATTTTGAAATTTGATCACGATCGCAATATTTTATTTTAGACCAAAAAAAAAACTAATTTTGCGGTTATGATCTTTAGCTTTTTAAATTGTAGCAAAATATTGAACTGTTCAATGGGTTTATAAAAAAAGCTGATAGAGAGCGTTGTTCTAAATAAAAAAAGCTGATAGAGAGCGTTGTTCTAAATAAAAAAAGTTGATAGAGAGCGTTGTTCTAAATAAAAAAAGCTGATAGAGAGCGTTGTTCTAAATAAAAAAAGCTGATAGAGAGCGTTGTTCTAAATAAAAAAAAATTAAAAATTTTCAAAGTTTTACATTTCCCACGTGATATCTAGTTTTTAATCTAAGAATTTCTTCTTTCTTTTTTTCTTCAATTTCCTGGAACATTTTCCACCAAAATTCTCATTTCAAGTCTTATACAAATACTAACAACAATTCCTACCCCTAAATTACTTCTTCCTGGACCATTTCCTGTTACTAGCTAACTTTACTAGCCTACTCTTTATTACTTCTAGCCACTTTTACTGCCTACAAAATAAAATTTTCAGTTCAATCTTCCAGCATGGTTTGCTGTAGGATGAAAACAAAAATAGCTATTGCGGAAACTCGTTTGGATACTCTTTCTTGTTGCTGGAATGGGAAGTATGACGATTGACTTTTTGTGAATGTGTGCGTGAACTACGGTCACCTGTATACTCCCATTCTTCTATCACAGTAAGAATGAACTCTATTATATCGAGAGTATCAAATTAGACTCGGATCTTCTCATTACACCTATTTGAAACTATTTAAATAATAAATTCATTTTTTCTTTGCGCTTCACAACAGTTTCCACACCTCCTTGCGGTATGTTGCTCAGCGCTTGTCGCTTTTTTATTTGGTGAGCGATCACCAGGATAAATGAGCTTCTATTTAATAATTACAATTATTCAACAATTACATTTTATGGAAATTATTCTTACATTAGTAATATACATTTAAGATTTCAATCTATTCTTGTTTTTGTAACTTATTTCCTAGTCCTACCTTTAGCTGAAACAAAATTATTATTACTAAAATTTCAATGAAACATCTTAGATTTCAAAGTTTATAAATATGACCTTTTCCATAAATAACATGCATGCATTAGAATATCAAATAAACAATATTTAAGACGAAAAACACAATAAAATTTTATTTTTTTTTATTTTACCATTTCTTTTTTGAGAGAGGATTTATATCATTTTTTGTGTGAGTATACTGCTCTTAGTGAATTGCGGGTGCGGCACCTTGGCTTTAGCCCTTTTCCAGCATCTTCACTGATACCCTTTCTTAACGCTTCTTCCGAGAAAGATTGTAAACGTTTAATCGACTTTGCGCGACATGCACATTTTTCAGTTTCCTTGTTTTCTATTTTATCTATTTATGTATTTTTCTTTTCTTTTTCAGAAGTATGTATAATTTACTTTTATATTATTTATATTAGCAAGTATTTATTTATTATGCTTTATTTTATTTATTATTGTATTTATTTATTTATTATTCTGTTTCTATTTCTTTTTCATTTTTTCAAGCTGTCAATTTTTTATTTTACTTTTCTATTTTATGTTGTAATTTTTCTACTGCGTGTTAGTTTAGTGTATATTTTGTTTGATTTATTTAGTTATTTACTTTCTAATTTTTATTTATTTAATTTTCGAAATGTAATCTCATTTTCTGGGTTAACCCTCCGGCAGACGGAATCTCCATGACGTAGAATGTTTTTATTTATTTTGAAGAAAATGTATTTAGGTCGGGAGGATCCTGCGGAAGGATTACCTGTTTCCGTTGTCTTCAGTCTACTATCAGCATTCTAAGCTTACTTAGCACCTCTTTAAATAGTTCATAAATATAATCTTAACAGTGCTGATGAACAGACAAGCTCAAAGCTCAAATTAATTTACATCTTAATATAAACAAGATACAATAACTGTTCTGTATTCATATGAATACTAAATGTTAGATGTTAATAAACAGCGTGTATAACAACCCTGTTTTATGTATATATTGTGGTTTACTTCAATGAAAAGCTAAAAGCTCATGTTGAGGTTTGTACTATTATAATAGTATATGTGTTGGAGCTTTAGAAAGCAGCTTCAATTTATTTACATTGTACTGTTGAATTCACGGTTTGAAGCCTTAACTGTGAACAGTTCAGTATAGGTACTTATTGTAATCTAACGTTTCTATTTATATTTAAACAAATATTAGTTTATATTGAATTCTTAATAAGTTAAGCTGTTTAATTAAGTTGTATTTAATTTCCTTTTAAACAGCTGCTTTATTTGTATTTTATACAATTTATTCGTATATTAATTATTCTTCTTGTAAATTAAACTGGAATTACGTGAGATCTGAAATTCGGAATTTTTTTTTAACATTTCGTTCTTTTAACAACCACCGGGTTTAGTATTTTTTTTTTTTATTACTGTATTCTGGTTTCTACTCTTCCAGGAAATTCCACCAACAATCAATTCACTTACCACTGTGTTCGTATAAAATAGCTTTTTAGTATAAATTTTAACTTCACTCAAATTTACCCCCTCCGGGAAAACACTGAAAGATCAATGTTTTCTGTTTTTAGAAATATTGATAACACATACAAATACATACTAACTATTACTCGCTAAAAACGTCTTTTTTTTATACTCAGTTGACCTCAATACATACAATTCCTTTCCGAATGCAATTACGCAAATTTAACACCATCAAAATAATTTCACTTAACTAATTCTCTATAAAAATGGTTCCTGATTAGAAGCTTCCAAACAATATAATTAATCTAATTCAGTACAGTATCTAATATACGAGTATATTTAAATGCAGTTGCTCATTTGCAATTGCAAACGGCGGTTTCTCCTAATGTGTCACCAGAAGCACACTTGCTGCTATCATTGAGCTAAAACTTTAGTTAGACTTCATTTCCCTAGGGTAGCCAATGACGTAGTTTATCGAGATAGTGAATGAGTGACGAAGAGTGAGCGGATGATTGGGAGAGAGGCACCTAAAGGCTACAGCTCTCACTACTACAAACACATGGTGCCACAATCCATCATTCTGCCAAACATTCCTCTCCACTCACTTCGATCTCCTACGGGTAAAAGGTCTCCCTCAATAGTTCCCACCTTCCAACAGGCTTGAGTGTGCTAACCATCTCACCATACACATCACTTCTGCAAGTTATATACCCGGAACAAAGACTTGTCAAGCTCTTTGCTAACAGCCAGCAAATTGTTGAAGAGAACAAAACCACTCATTCATATCAACTTTATAAAATGCTGTCTTCATGTAAATTATTCATTCTTAGAAGTTTATTTTTTTAATATTGTATGTGGGGAGGGACCAAGCCCTATGTTATCCAAATCCCTTCTCGTGCCCATATAGCTATCCCAAAGATTGGAGCCTTTTCAGTGCACTCCCGGCCTCCAGACAATGTTCTCTCATTAGAGGCAACACTGTCCACCACCGGCCAGTGAGTTGTAAGAGGCTCTAGGAAGAAAAAATCTAAGGGCAGTAGCTGGATTCGAAACCTTGACTGCCGCGTTGCTAGACCAACGCGCTAGTATTGAGCTAATCCCTTCCCTTCTGTGTAAGTTACTTTTAATATTTTTATTATTTTGTACAAAATTTTATTCGTCATTTACGACAATAAACTAGGGTAAAATAGGTAAATAAGATAAAGTAGTAAATGGCCATAGTGTCTTGAATGATGTCATCCGATGATTTGAAGCGTACATAATGCTAGAGGTGGATTTTTTCTTTTTTATTGTTTTTGAGGATGTTCACTGTTTGTAAAAAAACTTTTTTTTGTTTGTTTGTTTATTTATTTTTTTTTTACTGTAACCATCTAATTAATTGGACTTCCGGTTGACGGATTTTTGTGTCTACCAAAACGAAATGTCAAGTTTGACTTTCCTGTTAGTTTTCCCCCCCTCTGTGAGCTATTTGTTAAAATAAGACATACACAACACTCATACTAAATACCAAATTCGAAATTTTTCGAATTCGCAATACTTACTAATTCTACAATAAGAGAATTAGAACCTCGTTTAGAATATGTTCAAATTAATTGGCATGTCCCGCCCCTCCCAAATTACCACTTGGCAGATCTTGACCGTTTTTATGAGCTATTTGCGCAAGGGATTACTTTAACTTTGGTTTATTTGTAAGTAAACAAGTAATTTGTTTAAAGTTAGTTTTAAAGTTGAAGTTAGTGTTAAAGTTTTTAGTACGTAGTTATAAAGTTAATTTTAATAGTCTGAAATTTCAATAATACTGTTAGATAAATATTAAATTAATCCAATGTTTACTTAATAAAGTAACAAATAACCACTACGTTAAAACTGAGTGGTTATTGATAATGTAAAATTGGCATGATACGGATTCGATTTTATAGAATATTGAGAGATATTATCGTACCAAATATTCATTCAGTTTTTCTGTTTATTATTCATCATTTTGATGGTGCCTGGTTGATTGAATCTGTAAGTGTGCAATCAAACCATTCCCGTCTGTATGCAGCAACATCTGTTAGCACCAAAGAATTACTCTCTAATTTTTATTTTCTCTTACTCCTAGTTTTAGGGAATGATCTTTTGGTGGGAGTGTGTTTTGGGTGAACAAAATATTTCAAAAACTAAAAATCCCAGTAAGCTCAAACTTGGTATTTACACCGCCACTGGCTCGAAGGTTTCGAGCAAAATCCATCAACCAAAAGTGCACGACTTTACTACATTTTTTTTTTAAGTTTATTCCTACTATCTCAAAAAATGGCTACAACGATTTTCCTTAAACTTATACTATATACATCCATAACTAGTGCGTAACTATTATTTGTAAAATGATTTTTTTGAGGGTTTCTGAGGAAATAATAGCGTTATGTTTCTACTAAAATGCCACTTTAGTACAATGTATTGGTTTTTACCACCTATATACGAGTACACATTAGAAGCATGATAGAATTCCAAAGTTGAAGCAAATCAGTTAACCAGAAGTGGGATTTTATGCAATAGGTTTATCACTGTTCTGGAGTTGTCTCGAAAAATTGTGGCTACAACAATTTTCTTCAAACTTGAATTGCTTACTGCTCAGATACAAATGTAACTCTTTTATTTGCAATATCGAAGAAATTCTTTTTAATAAGTTTTATTAATTGGAGTAAGAGAAAGTAATGTGAATGATTCGCACCAGATTTTTAATTTCGTGCCAGATTTCTCTTCCTTTAGTAGAAAAATTTGGTGTGAAACATGCACACAACTTTGTCTTACTGCTGTTCTCAAAAATGTAATTGAAAAATGTTGTACTTTGTGCACCAAATATAACGAAATTCGTCGAAAACTGTAAAACTGTTCAGTAAAAGCGCACTTCCGGCTTACTAATTTTCTTAAAACTTGGAATTTTGGCCATAATAAATAATTTTGTTTGGATTATAGAATTGTATAACCAACTATGATACCACTTTAGAGGAAGCTATAACCCCTCCCCTAAAAGTTCCCTTAAATGATTTTTCCAGAGAAATGTTTTAAATAAAAGATGTAGATCATTGCATGTTTAGTTTATATAGGAAGTTTCAAGAAAATCGTCGGAGCCATGAAAATCACGAAGACGTGAAAAAATCATTTAGTACAGTGTTATTATTATTATTATAATTCGGGTGCCTAATGGCGCGGGACCTAAGCCTATGTGGCCTTTATCCCCCCGAGACCCCCCTATCTCCTTAATGAATCTCCCCCGGTAGCTTACCGGTTAGTCTACAGAATACCAAGATATCCCGAAACTCCAGCTCGCGCAGACAATCCCGCGAGAGTGATGCCCTCCCAAAGACACGAAACCTAGTTCCAGCGAAACGGGGACACTGACAAAGGTAGTGGTACACCGTTTCCCTGACTCCGTCGTCACGTCACAGTTCTGACAAATGGGACTAGACGTCCTCCCTATATTAAACAAGTGGCTGGACACCCAAGTGTGTCCAGTCACTATCCCTATCAGGGTCCTCAGACCCGTCCTACTAAGGGACAGGAGATACTCCGAAGTTCCCTGCCTACTTGTCTTTATAAATCTTTTGGCTTGGAGGCACCCCTGCGTGTCCCCCCAGCGTTTCTCCAAAACTTTCGTCTCCCAAAGTCTAATCTGTTTGTCACGAAACGTCTTTGTGACAGCCAGGGCTGGTTCAGGACCGCAAAGACGTTGAGATGATCCCTCCCTAGCCAACTGGTCTGCCCACTCATTCCCCTCTATTCCCGCGTGTCCGGGTATCCAATAGAGGCGCACCGTACCCCTCCGAGCTAAAGCATTGAGCTTCCTCCGACATTCTCCCACTAATTTCGAACTCCACCAAGGCTTACTCAAAGCCCTTAGTGCGGCCTGGCTATCCGAGAAAATCCGCACTTCCTTGAACTCTCCCTGCCACTCCCCCACCAGGTGGCAGCATTCAATAATGCCCACCACCTCTGCCTGAAAGACCGTGGCCAACCCACCCAAGGCCACCGAACTCCCTCTATCCAACTCCTGAAACCATGCTCCCGCCCCCGACAGGCCAGTGCCCTCCTGCCTAGAGCCATCTGAAAAGCAGCGAATAATACCGCTGCCCGACTCCGTTGGCCTCGTGAGGTTACCATCCCTATACTACTAATGGTAATCTCATAATCTCTCTCAAATCCCCATTTCTTGCTCGTCTCATCAAGCTTGGATAGCAGAAATCGGTTCACTCGCCAAATTTCGTCCTCGATCCTAGTGTGATCCCCCCGAAAGGTTCTCACCCATTCTCCCTTGCACCTCATTCTGAGGTACCCTTTCATTGCCTCCCCTGTTACCGCGTACTGAAGAGGGGTTAGCCTCAACAGCATCTCCAATGCCACTGTCGGTGTCGTTCTCATCGCGCTGGTAATAGCCAAACAGGCCGTGCGCTGCATTCCTAGCAATTTTTTGCTGTTCCTTCCCACCAAGGTACCAGACCACCATGCCACAGCGGCATAGAGTATCCTTGGCTTCACCAGCTTCTCATAAATCCAGTGGATGCCTCGGGGGTTAACTCCCCAGGTCTTGCCCACTAATCTCCTACACTGCCAGAAAACCTTCTGTCCCTTCTCACATACATACTCAGTGTGAGCCCGCTAATTCAACGTATTATTGATGAGGACCCCCAAGTATTTTACCTCTCTGCAAATTTGCACTTCCTTGCCGAAGAGCCTGGGTCTCCCAAGCCCTTCCAGTTTCCTCTTCCTGGTAAAGAGAACTAAGGAGCTTTTGTCCGGGTTGACGGACAAGCCGTAGTTCCTACACCACTGCTCCACGTAAGATAACGCCGACTGCATCAAGTCACTCACCACACTCAGATGCTTCCCTGTGATTAGGATTACCCCATCATCGGAATACATCTGCAGGTAAAATCCCCTACGGTTCATCTCCCAAAGTAGCTCATCAACAATGAGGCACCACAAATGAGGAGACAAGATTCCACCTTGGGGAAAGCCCCTACTGGCTTTCACCCTTTTCTCCGCAACTCCCAAACGAGAATAGACAATCCTCGAAGTCAGGAGGTTGCCTATCCATCTAACCAGGGTCCCATTTAAACCCCTATCTTCCAATAACACTCTAATTCTATCGTGGGCCGCGCTGTCGAAAGCCCCCTCAATATCGAAGAAGCATCCTAGCGCGTACTCTTTAGACTCTAACGTGTGTTCAATTCTCCCCACCAAATTGTGGAGCGCAGTCTCCGTTGATCTCCCCGCCAGATAGGCGTGAAAGGTACTCTTTATGTCGCAATCCTCCATTAAGAAAAGGTCGACCAACCTCTCTAAGCCCTTCAACATGAAGGACGCGAGGCTGATCGGCCTGTAAGCTTTAGGGTCGAGATAATCCAGCTTCCCTGGTTTGGGAATGAACGCGACCCTACTGACCCTCCAAGCCCAAGGGATATAGCCCTGACTTAGGCCAGTAAACTGTTAATACAAACGCACTTCCGGTTATCCGATTTTTTCAAACTCGGAATTTCAACAACATATTTAATTCCAAATTAACATTATTTAGATTACAGAATTGTCTAATAAACTGAAATAGCAGTTAAGATGAAAACCTAACCCCTACCCCTCCATCATCAGAAGTGCCCTTAAACGAATTTTCCCGGAAAAATGTTTCAAATAAATGTTGTAGCACATTGTATGTGTGGTTGATGTACCAGGTTTAAAGAAAATCGTCGGAGCCATTTTGCGAAAATCGGCAAAAAACGTAAAAAAAAAAAAAAACTAGTAAAGCTGGTACTTCGGTTGAGGAATTTTGACAGATAACGCACCGTCAGATCCCATGGTGATAAGTAAACGTAATATCAAGTTTCAACTTTCTACGGGTTTTCATTTTTGAGCTATGCTGTTCGCATACACACACACCATTTGCTGAAAACCACTTTTTTGGACTCAGAGGACCTGAAAACGGATATTTTCGGTGAAAACTCGTTATCGAAAATTTGACACGATTACAATAGTTCACTAGGAGTAAGAGAAAGTAAGAAAAAAAAGTTTTTTATTATCATATTGCTATTTCAAAATTAAATTTTATAGGATCCCACATAAAATTACTCAATGACTGAACAGAAATTCTTTGGTTAAACGCCATGCTATAAATTAAAGCAGATTACAATTCGATTCTTTCATTACACACACATCATATTTCAATGCTTTGATACCAAACCTGGCCAATTTATCAGTCCTAGATATATCAGATTCGTCTATCATTTTTAATTACACCATTTCGGAGAGTGAGCGTAACAAAAAAAAAAGAAAAGTTTTATATGAAACAATTTTAATTGTAATTATTACAATTTTTATTAACAAACGTTTTTTTTTAACTTGCAATTTCTGTACGGAACGTTTAGTTTAGGAAATTAAAATAGTTTTACAGCACTGATCATAACTTGAAATAAGAGTCGAAATGATTTTTTGTAATAGCAACAGTTTGAATTCAAAATTGGTTACACACCGATAAAAAGATATCCCCCATCCCCCCGAACAAAAAATCAAGTAATAAGTAATTCAAACACATATTATGATTTTAGACAATGATATTAAAATAATAAAATTTAGTTAACTGGTTCGACTGTCTCCGTAAACGTTTGTGGCTCATTCGGGATTGAAATGTTCCATTCACCCCCACTGTATAGAATAAAAGTGACGTAACGTTACGTTACTACCCTCCCATAAAACATTTTCAATGATAAAAAAAAAAAACTGGTGTGAAACACTCACACATATTCTGTTACTTTAATTAATACAATTTATAACAAGAAAATGTTCTAAAAAAATTGCCACAATACAATGTTTAGTTTGAGTGCCTTGAACATGGTGTGGTGTGGAGATTTTACTTGTATACATGAGCGGCTTTATACGGGCGCTCTATGTCAAAAAAAAATAAATAACAACAAGCTTGTGCAAATTTAAATTTAAACCAACTGAGAGGCCTCCATCACCCAACTGAAATCAATATATTTAGAAAAATGTTTCAAATAAAAGTGATATATTTCTAGTTATTCAGCAAATATTCCAAGTTTAAAGAAAATCGATGTAACCGATTTCGATAAAATTCGAAAAAAAAAAACACTTAAATACTATTCTGCAAAATTGCACTTCCGGTTAAGAAATTACCTTCAAATTTGGAAATCTAACAATGATATTAATATGTATTAATATTATGTAGGCAGTAAAAACTGAAGTCGTTCTTTAGAGAACCTCCAAAACTTGAAATTTTCTTGAGAAAATGTTACAAATAAATGTGATAGGTATTTATGTGCGTATATGGGGTACGAATTTTAAATAATGAATGGAGCTGTATTTGAAAAAAAAAATCACGAAAGCTCAAAACCAAAAAACTATTAAGTAAAGTGGCAGTTCCGAGTGATGGATTTTGTCCGAAATCTTCATGTCTGATGCTGTGATAGAATAGAATAGAATAGAATAGAAGCGGAGGGGGGAGCCTCATTCCACTGCGACCTGCAAATCGAGGTCTATTTTGGATTCCCTTAAATTACAGCACCGCCCCCAGCTTTGCCCTCCTAATCAATCCTAGCAAAGCTGAGAGCGGCTCCGTCATGAAGCTTCCAGCTTCGGGATTGCCCATCCCCAATTGAAGAAACCTAATCCTCGCCAGGCAGCCGCACTCACAAAGGATGTGCGCCGGGGTCTCCTCCTCTACCTTGCAGAATCGGCATACCGCACTTTCCGCAAGTTATAGGTGGTGCATGTGTCTGTTCAGCCAGCAATGCCCTGTTAGTAGACTCACAATCAACCTTACATCCCTTCGGGTCTGGCTCAGTAGGTCTCTAGTAAATTTAGGCAAATATCTTTTGATGAAGAGCTTTGCCTGCCTCTGTCCTGGTGTTCTCTCCCACCAACGCAGACGCTCACCAGTCTTGAGACCACTTGGTGTGAGGAAAGTGCCTTCAGGGCTGCCTGACTGTCGGACCATATGGCCACTCCTCTTCTACCCACTATCCTTTGCCTTATAATCTCCCTAGCGCAGAGTTGTAACGCCACGACTTCAGCCTGAAAGACTGGCGTACTTCCCTAGGCTGGCCTTAATTTTAACTTTAGGCCTGCCCCCGTAGACCCCAGTCGGAGTTTTGGATCCATCTGTGTACCAGATCGAGTTACCGAACAGGGGTGGGTCACAGCCCCATTCGCCTCTGCTCGGTATAACAATATGGAAGTTCCTTTCGAAAAAATACCTAGGAACTATCCTATCAGTTGGCATCCCAAGAAGATGGTCCGCCTTGATTTCCTCGATCAACCTCTGGTTATTACAATCATGCCTAGAGATGATGGGAGGCGGCCCCTGCAGGAGCCTAAGTATTCCCATTCTGGCTTCGCCTAGAACGAGAATGTGTAGTGGTGGCAGATTGAGGAGGACTTCCAACGCTGAAGTCGGGGTGGTCTTCATGGCCCCCGTAAAACCAAGGCATGCTCGCCTTTGGATCCCATCAAGCCTTTCCACCGCCCCCTTCTGCAGCGTCTTGGTCCACCAAACCACTGACTCATATGTGATCATGGGTCTGATGATCCTGGTATAGATCCATAGTGACAAACTTGGGCGCAAGTCCCAGTTTCTCCCACAAAGCCGTCTGCACCTATTAAATGACGCATCAGCCTTGTGAGAAATTTTGTAAATGTGTTGATTCCAAGTGAGTCTGCGTTCAAAAGTAACCCCAAGGCACCATGGCAAATGGAATCGGAGTGTGCCCAAGTGATGGTGGCCTAAGGCCTTCCAACTTGTGGCGCAATTGAAAGGAACTATTACGGTTTTATGGGGGTTTATTGACAAGTCCTCCTTCCTACACCAGTTCCTGACCAGGTTTAGAGCTGCTTGCACCCGCTCTGCATCGTAGTAGGTTATTTGCCTCTTACCACGATCGCCAAATCTTTTGCGTAGCCTAGATAGTCAAAGCCATCCGCAGATAGTTGGTGGAGGAGGTCATCAACGACCAGAGTCCACATAAGAGGGGATAAGACCCCTCCCTACGGACACCTCCTCCCTACTTTTACCCTAAGGATGGTCTGACCTATTGTCGAAATGTTAATTCGATTACTTAGGCTAGACTCCATCCAGCCGCACAACGCTGCTGGTACTTCTCTTTTATGGAAAGAGTTGATGACCGAGGTGTGCGAGACAGTATTGAATGCGCCTTCAATGTCCAAAAAGGTGGCTACCGCAATTTCCTTATCCTCCAACGATTTTGATAGCAGCCTGTTAAGATCATCCAGTGCGGCCTCAGCCGACCTACCTGGTTGATAAGCGTATTGGCGGCCACTTAGGGGGTTTACACACAAGACCTCATCCCTAATATATCTGTCCACCAACCTTTCCAGAGCTTTGCTTAGGAAAGAGGATAGGCTAATCGGTCTATACGAACCTGGCGTAAGGTCAGACACTCTTCCCAGCTTGGGGAGGTAGAGCAACTTGACATTCCGCCACGGTACCGGCGTATATCTTTGGGCTATACATGCCCTAAAGATTCTACACAGGTATGGTAAAAGAATATCTAGTCCTTTTTGTAAAAAGACCGAGTAAATCCCATCCGTCCCAGGAGATTTGAAAGGTAGGGATTTGTTGATGGCCCACCTGACCTTGCTTGGGCTTGTTATGAGAGTGGCGAGATTCCAGTCCTCTGGGGATGGTCTAATGAGCCTTCCTCAGGGATCCCCGCCACCTCTGTGCCTGCAAGTCGGGATGAGCCTGGAAAGTGCGCTTTCGCGAGGAGCTCTAAGCTTTCCTCTTCGGAGACTGTGAAGGTTCCGTCCCCCTTTTGGAGGAACCCCACTTCCTTCGCAGTACCGTCTTTGGCCAACGCTCTGCGGATTCTGGCACACTAGGGGGAATCCTCAATTTCCTCGCAGAACCGCCACCACGAACGTCTTTTGGCCTTCCTAATTTCTTTATTGTACTGCGTGAGGGCATTCCGATAGACGGTCCAGTTCTGGGTGACTTTGGCCCTATTGAACAGTTTCCTCACCTCGGCCCCCAATTTCTCAAGGTGATTGTTCCACTAGACCGTGTTTCCTCTCTGTGGTCTTGACCTTACCGGACAGTTTTCTTGGAACGCCGCGGCTATAGCCTCCTGCACCTTCTCTACCGTCCGCTCAAGACCTTCCACCCCTCTCCCGTCAGAGATTCCCTGTGCTGCTCTGTTCTTAAGGGAATCCACAAATCCTTCCCAGTCGGTCTCCCGAGGATTCCGGAATGTTATCTGTTGCATTGCAACGGGGGGGGTCGATGATGAATTTGATGTGCCTGTGGTCGGAGCAAGATGGTTCCGAAGACACATGCCAGTTCGTGATGTCATTACTTAGCCTATGGGTGGTCAGGGTCAAATCCAACACTTCTCTCCTGGCCACCGTAACAAAACTGGGTTCCCTACCTAAATTAGATATCAGTAAACCTTTACCATAGATAAAATCCAAAAGGGACTTATCTCTGCTGTTGCAGTTGCTGCTCCCCCATGCTGGGTGGTGTGCGTTGGCATCACATCCCACGAAGAGCGGGAGGTTCTTCGCCTCACAGTAGTCGACGATGTCTCCCAGCAGCTCTGGCGGGCAAGACTGGTCCTCACCGGGGAAGTAGGCGGAGCAGGCCACCAGACTCCTGATTCCACCTTCGGTCTGTGCCGAGATGATTGCTGTAACAAAATCGCCTGAGCAAAGTCCTGGCAGCATGTTACCATCAATCTGATTATTAAGGACTATACAGTATAACACTTTACCTTGGAATGCGTGAATGCCTCTGACTTCCTCGGCCACGAGCCACGGCTCCTGCACCAGAACGATATGTAATCGCTCCGATTCAAACCACCTGCACAAGACCGCCGAAGCGGCCTTGGCGTGATGGAGGTTGATTTGCAGGACCCGTAGCTTCATCCTAAGATGTAGTGGGGGTCGGGAAGGCGAGCTAGACTCGTCCCCCCGCCGCAAATCGGTATCCTCGGGCGCCAGACACCGCTGAGAGGTTTGAGGCCACTACAGCGGGCTGACCCCGGCTCCGCCCAGAGCGACGGGCATGCCCTCCCCTCTTTCGCTTTTATTGCCTCTCTTTTTGCCTGCCTTACGGCCGGCTGAGGGCTTGGGTGCGCGAGCCTCCGTTGTCGGAACATCCGCCCCGGGGGCCCGCGCCATTTTAGAGCTGGAGGGAACACCCTCCGCCGGGCGGATCGCCTCGGCGGAAGGAGCCCCAACTCCTTCCTCATCGCCTAGTTTATCCTTGGTCCGGAACTTCAGCCTACCGAACCCATAGAATGGAGCCATATCTAGACTCCTCAGGATTTCCAGGGACTCCTTTCCCATGGAAATTGTGAAGAGCTGACCCTTGCTCTCCGGAACGAACCCCATAACCGTCCACAAGCCAGGGTTGAGACTCTGGTTGCCAAACCTCAAGAGGCTGACAACCCTCTCTGCCTTCACTGGCTCGCCATCTTCATGGGGCACAAAAACCGAGCACGTAACCGGCTTTGGGACCTCGACCCCCACCAGGACCCTGAGGGCAGCGCCTTCCCAGGGCCGCAGCGAAGGGACGACCTCCGTCACCCAGGACACACTCTCCTTGTCTGCACAAGTGAATAGGGGAAACCCTGATTTATGGGTGCATTTGAGAAAACGCACCTGACGGTCTTCCGTAGAGGCCGCCATGCTGGATAGCAGGGATTTTTGGATGGCTTTCAGCCTTTCCGGCTCCAACTGCGTGTCCGGGTAATCGGCCGCGGCAGTCGCGACCCTCTCGAGGACAAAGCCTCCCCTTAGGTACGAGGTCTCGCCCTCTTCGCAGGCCGCGATGCTTTCGGGGTACCTTCCTCCGAACGCGGCCTTTTTCCGGCCTGAGCCCTTTCGTTCTGTTGCCGGACGAGGTTCTCCCTGATCACGGATCGTCTTGCGACTACCAGATCAGTGCCCTGACCGACTAACCTTTGCACCCGCCTGTTGGACGCGCCTGACAGACGGGCTGCAAGAATGTCCATATCGGACATTTCATCAACCTCCTCTAGAGATGACACCCTTAGGGCTCTCCGGGGAGGTAATGTGGTGGCCTCGGACATGGGAGCATCAGCCTGCTCCTCCGAAGGTCCTTGTTTTGAATTTTTTATATGCTGCTCCATGTTGTTTCCACGAGTAGCTGGGGAAGTGATGTCCTCCACCCGGTGAGAGCCTCGCAATGACCGGATAAGGCTACTTACTCTGGGAGGGCGCCTGGTATCCCAGAGGCTCCGTGACGACCCCGGGATTAGGCTCCGGTACCAACCATCCTATAGGCACGGGTCGCATAACACCGTAGGATTGAGCCGGATATAGAGGCAGGATAGGGTAGTCAAGGATCTAGCAGGAGGGTAAGACATGAAGCAGGAGGCCAACCGGGGGTTGATCGTTGAGCCGCCAGAGCCCTAGTTAGCCGTGACACCGGAGAATCCCACAATGCCTCGGCCCCCACGATGTAAGCGTTAGGGTTGGCTCGCTGCTCCACTGGAATCGCCGAGGCTTTGCACCAGTGAAACAACATTTGGGGGCCTAATGCTGTGATAGTATCTAAATGGAATACCAACTTTGAGCTTCCTGCAGCTTTTCGTTTTTAAGATAGTCTGTTAAAAACCATTCACATACACATACCATTCGCTAATAACATTTTTTCGAATTCAAAGGACCTTAAAACAGGCGTTTCCGGTGAACACTCAAAATCTGGCACGGTCGCAATACTTCTTCTCATTAAGAGTAAGCGGAAGTAAAAAGTGGAAGATAATAATTAAGCGAGTGACCGAGAAATTTACTATATACATTGTTTGTTAGCTGATATAATATCGTGGGGAAGCAATTACCAGTTTGGTCTTAAGAGCACCACCAGATGTTCTCAATGTAAACTGCAATGCAGCGTTACAATTAAGTCCACAAAGACTACAATTTCGGAAATAAACCTAACATCTCTATCCTTTAGAATCTAATTTGAGGAAATTTTTCTGGATAAGTGTTTGAAAAAAGACTACATTCAATGAAGGAGTTTAAGGAGAAAATCAAATACAACAATTGGCAACGATCGCAATAATTCCGCTTACAGCAATAACACAAAATATTAAAAAAAGAAAAAAAGGTTTAAGTGCAAAGTAAAAAAAAAAAAAAAAATCTGGTGCGAAACACTCGCACAACTTCCTCTTACAGCAATTCACATAGTTATAATTGATGAAATTTGTTTACGAACTTGTAATTTTTACAAAATATTTAGTAGTCTTCAATATTTTTTTGGGGGGGAGCCCCCTGGAGGGGACCTCTCTAAAATCAGTTTTCTCAAAAAAGAAAATGATGCAAACAAAAGTGATGTCTTTAAACCAAGTTTATTAAACCCGTTGGTGTTTTTATGGGGAGAGTTGCAGCAAATTGAAACAGTTTTTTTGGCACTACATTTAATCTACATGTAATATTTCACAAATGGTATGTCGTATAAGTAATTGAAATGTTTAGAGGAAGCTGTTATCGAGAAATTAGTAAAAAAAACAAAAAAAAACGGAAGAGTTAATTCAGTGAAATATAACTTCCGGTTGACTCATTTTGATCAAAACCTTATTTTCACTTTCTCTTACTAGTGTAACAGGAAGTATTGCGATCGTGACACATTTTTGATATCAAGTTTTCACCGGAAATACACATTTTGAGTTCTACTTGGCCCAGGAAAAGGTGTTTTTTAGAAATTGATGTTTGGGTGTGTGCGTGTGTGTGTGTGTGTGTGTGTGTGTGTGTGTGTGCGTGGTCAGCATAATTCAAAAATGCAAAAACGCAGAAGGTTTAAACTTATTATTTAGTTTACTTGGCGTCATTGGAACTAACAATAATGTTTTCATCAAAATGTTGTAAATATTAATTATGAATAAATATGTAGGAGAAATTCCGATTTTAAAGAAAATCGATCCACAGGAAGTTCATCTTCACCGAACAGTTAAAAAAAATTAAATTTGTTTGTTTTCATGTGGACTTCACAATGATTACTCTTAATTCGGAACATTTGACATGATTACTATACTTTCTCTTTTAGCAGTAAGAAAAAGGTAACTTGAAAGAAGAACATTTATAATTCCCAAAGAAAAAAAAAAATCGATTCAATAGATAAAAAGAAAAAAGTGCCTGCTTATTCAGCGAAATAACTTATCTAAAAAGTATGTCAAGTGGTAGTAATAGAACAAAGATATATTCTAGCGTATAGATATAATCCAATTCGCACGTCCTTCTATTTGACACTCCTTTTTTTTTCTAGTTTTTACTAGAACCAATGACATTTTTCTAGCATATACAGAAGGATAAAGTGTGAAATTGTCACAATTTAAGGATGAAAAGTTTTCATTTCTCTTTTTTAGCCTGGCGATGACGGTTTTTTATCGCTTTCTCTTACTCTTCTGCTTTGTGGGAGTATATGTTTAAAAGCGGAGGGTGATGAGACAATATGGTGACCTTTCTGCTACCTTAGTTTTAACACCAGACAGCACTACTGGATGATGTCTGGCTGGCTAAAAAAAAAAAAAAATCCTCTGGTATGTATGGCAGTATAGAGCGAGTGCTTACATTAAAGCTCTAACTTTTTCTATGCAGGTTCTACCAACCCAGATTTTTTTTTTATACTACTTTCCTTTTTACCTACAAAAAACCGAATAACCTACTTTTATATTACTATCAATGGTGACTATATGGTACACGTCACATTTCCCCCGCAACTCTCATTCTCTCTCTCTCTCTCTCTCTCTGTCTCTCTTTCCAGTCTTTACATATCTCCTTCTTTTCCAAAAAAGATAAGTAGATAAACTCTTTCCATTAGAGTTACCTCAAATAAATTCTGTCTTATTTTTTTTTTTTGTGCTTTCACCCTTAAGAATCTTAGTTCTGCTCACTTCCTTTTCCATCTTTACGAGAAGTTAAGTATGAAGCAAATCATTTCTTAAGATTTGCCTATTTATTATCAAAGCTGAAATTAATCAGGATTTTATACGAGTGTAATTCAATTAGTCAAGAGTGAAAGAACTTTAAATAAAAGAATATTTAATTATTAAGAATAAGGATACTATCGGTATCACAATGAGGGCCGCCGCGTACGGATGTGCGATTGTGCCCGCACAAGGCGCCACATCAAGGTCGGACGCCATATCGCCATGATAATTAAGAGTAATGTTTTCATTTACTAGGACTTACTCAATACTGAGGTTCTCCTCATCCAAAAACTTCCTTTAATTGTCCTCTCCACAGTTTTCTATCCAGGGTTTTTTCCTTCCTCAATCAATTCCCATTTCGACTTTCGTCCACTTCATCCATCTATGTATGTCTTGGCCATCCTCTTCTTTTTCTTCTTTCCACGTTACAATCAAGGACCAGCCTATCTCATCCTACTTATCAATTTCTTCTCTATTATCTGAAGTACACTGTTCTTTACTTCCACCTTTTCTCTTATTTGTCGATTAGGTCTTCTTTCTCTTTGAGAGAATCTGGCAGCTCTTCTCCAATAATCCATTTCTGTGGACAGTAATTTCCTCCTCAGACTGGTGGTCATCATCCACCCACGGCTCCGTACAGCAGTGCGCCTTGCACCATATCCGAATAAATATTCCTTTTCAAGCTGTCAGGCATGTTTCGGCTCCATAGAACCGAGTTTAACATACCGATCACCTTCCTGACCATACCTATTCTTCTTTCTATTTCTTTCTCGGAGCTTCCCTTCTCGACTATAATAGGGTTGTTGAAGGAGAGAAATGGTCTAGTTGTTACCGCTCAACCTTCGAGCTGCACCAAAATTGCCGCTAGCTGCAGTGGAGATGGGGGGGGTTCAGGAAAATGTGGGTTAAAGGGAAAGTGGGAAGGGAAGTTACAGGACGCCACTCTGTTTTTTTTTTCCGGCTTAACAGAGAAACCTATTTTTCATGATATATAAAACAAAACCAAAAAAAAAATACTTAAAATAATTTAAATTACACCTGAAATAATTAAATAAAATGTGTACGGTAATCTTCGTAAAAATTGTGTTAATAAAAAAAATACGAAAAATGTTTTCTAAAATAAAGATAAGAATAATGACCAGTTATATTATAAATTAATAAAAATCAATAAAAAAAAAACTTAGAAAAAAATAGTTTCCTTCCACATAAAAAAAAAGTATAGAACTGGCCAGATACGAACCGGTGGTTTAGGGTCTAGAGGCCAGCGCCTTACCACTCTCAGCTACTGTGTTGCCTGTCAACTGGCTGCTTACACCTTTAATTAGCTATCAAAAATTGGCCGATTTATACGGCCTACCAGCAACTTTCGACAAACGGGGAAAAACCAAACACAAAGTAAATTTCACACATACATATAATTAAAATAACATAATATTTACACTAGGAAAATAAGAAAAATAATAAGGAATGAAATAAAATAAACTTAATGAACTAAAATACAATAAATGAAATAAAATAAACGCTATAACTTTTACTATGTACAATTTTACCATAAAATTTGGGCCCACAAGGTTTTCCCCCTTTTCTTTTTTTTGTTTTGTTAATTCTTTTTTTTTTTTATTTACTCTTTTTAATTTTCTTTAAATTTCGAGTATTATTTAATACCAGGCCTGGTTAGTAGGGTTTACATACACCAGTGTTACGGTGTGTAACCAACAAGAGTGATGTTCGGCCCCTATAGTTAGTTTAAGATATGGATTTAGTAGGTAAGATTAGGTAGATTAAGATAGGGGTAATAGTTACATTAAGTAGAATAAGTAGTTATGAGTGTATGGGTATGAATGTGTATGATAGTATAAGTATAGTTTTATTTAGTAATAAGATAATAGGATTAAGGAAAAAGGAAAACTAGAGAAGACTGGAAGAGAGAAGAGGAGGATAGAAAATAGGGGAGGAACTGGAGGAGAAAAAAGAAGTGGGGAGAAGAGAAGAGGAAGGTTAAGCGAGATAACCAGAGAGTAGGTAGCCTAGCCGGCTAGTGAGAAGTAGAGCTGTAGAAAAATAACGAATTTTCCAACGCGAAAGCGGATAAGCAGACTTCCTCGTAATAGCAAACCTGTGAAGGGGATTGAAGAGGAGGAGCAGCACCGGAAAACCAACAGGTGCCTTTGTGTGTGGGAAGGAAAATTAACTAACTGTGTATGTAAACCCTACTAACCAGGCCTGGTATTAAATAATACTCGAAATTTAAAGAAAATTAAAAAGAGTAAATAAAAAAAAAAAAAAGAATAACAAAAAAAAAAAGAAAAGGGGGAAAACCTTGTTGGCCCAAATTTTATGGTAAAATTGTACATAGTAAAAGTTATAGCGTTTATTTTATTTCATTTATTGTATTTTAGTTCATTAAGTTTATTTTATTTCATTCCTTATTATTTTTCTTATTTTCCTAGTGTAAATATGATGTTATTTTAATTATATGTATGTGTGAAATTTACTTTGTGTTTGGTTTTTCCCCGTTTGTCGAAATTTGCTGGTGGGCCGTATAAATCGGCCAATTTTTGATAGCTAATTAAAGGTGTAAGCAGCCAGTTAACAGGCAACACAGTAGCTGAGAGTGGTAAGGCGCTGGCCTCTAGACCCTAAACCACCGGTTCGTATCTGGCCAGTTCTATACTTTTTTTTTATGTGGAAGGAAACTATTTTTTTCTAAGTTTTTTTATTTATTGATTTTTATTAATTTATAATATAACTGGTCATTATTCTTATTTTTATTTTAGAAAACATTTTTCGTATTTTTTTTATTAACACAATTTTTACGAAGATTACCGTACACATTTTATTTAATTATTTCAGGTGTAATTTAAATTATTTTAAGTATTTTTTTTTTGGTTTTGTTTTATATATCATGAAAAATAGGTTTCTCTGTTAAGCCGGAAAAAAAAAAACAGAGTGGCGTCCTGTAACTTCCCTTCCCACTTTCCCTTTAACCCACATTTTCCTGAACCCCCCCCATCTCCACTGCAGCTAGCGGCAATTTTGGTGCAGCTCGAAGGTTGAGCGGCAACAACAGTTAGTTAATTTTCCTTCCCACACACAAAGGCACCTGTTGGTTTTCCTGTGCTGCTCCTCCTCTTCAATCCCCTTCACAGGTTTGCTATTACGAGGAAGTCTGCTTATCCGCTTTCGCGTTGGAAAATTCGTTTTTTTTCTACAGCTCTACTTCTCACTAGCCGGATAGGCTACCTACCCTCTGGTTATCTCGCTTAACCTTACTCTTCTCTTCTCCCCACTTCTTTTTTTCCTCCTCCAGTTCCTCCCCTATTTTCTATCCTCCTCTTCTCTCTTCCAGTCTTCTCTAGTTTTCCTTTTTCCTTAATCCTATTATCTTATTACTAAATAAAACTATACTTATACTATCATATACATTCATACCCATACACTCATAAACTACTTATTCTAACTTAATTTAACTAATTACGCTATCTTAATCTACCTACAGACTACCTAATCTTACTACTAATCATATCTTAAACATACAACTAGAGGGGCCGAACAATTCAATCTTTGTTACACCGTAACACTCCTTCCCTTTCTTCGGCGGAGGAGAAGAGGGTTTTCTGGGGGAAGGTCTGGTGGGTCAGGGATAGGGATGGGACTAGGAGTGGGATTCCCCCCCTTATTCTCGATCCCCTTCCCCGTTTCCCTGATCTCTTCTACATTCACACTGACTTTTCTTACATTTTCCACAGAAATTCTTCTGGTTTTTGCATGCCCTCGAGTAGTGGCCCTTCTCTCCGCATTGCCAACATCTTCCTATAGGCGTGACTGGTTTTACTGAAACCTGCGACCTCCCTCCTGGTGCTGTAATTGAGGTGGGTAGGGGCGCCTTAACTTCCTTCAGATCTGCAGGTGGAGGATTCGTGCGGGTCCTAAGCGGTGTGTAGGCTAGATCCGGCTCAAGAAGTCCTCGCCGAGATGATGGTGGCCTATGTGTTGCTACTCTCCAGCGGGTTTCTTCGATTCTTCTTCCCATGTGTAGCAAACTGTCAACCGACCCAATATCCTGGAGTGCTAGTCTGTCCAAATAGTATGGATGGAGGTTTCTTTTTATAATCTTTAGCATCTCAGGCTCCGCAGGCAGTTCGGGTAATCTATGAAAATAGTTCCTCATTACGCTAATGAAGATTCCCACAGGTTCGTCTTCACCTTGCGTTCTGGCTCTTATTTCATCCCAAAGTCTTTCTGTGTAATCCTGGGGCTCGAACTCTGCCCTTATCTCAGTGACTAGCTCACCCCAACTTCTCACCTTGCGTTTCATGGCCTTGTACCAAATCAGAGCCCTCCCAGTAAACAAGTCATAGGCTGAGGCCAACAGATCAGCCTCACTGGTGTTGCGGGCCATTTTCAGGTCATCGACCATCTCTAGAAATGCGTTTACGCTTAGACCTTGTCCATCCCCAGAGAACATGACTCCCCATTCTTTCAATGGTATTTGCAACTTTTTGATTGGTGGGGTTGGGTTCTCAGGTAAACCGGGTTTCCTCGCGCCCAATTCCTGGCTCTTCTCCGTTTGTTCTCTTTTTATGGACTCCCATTCTTCGCATCTATTATTGAAATATTCTAGGCACTCTACCGCCCCCTGCATGCACTCCGCCCTAGTTCTTTCTTGGGATAAATCGCTCACTTCCAAGTCTCCCAATTTCGTCAAAAGGTCTGCCAGGGATTTATCTAAATGTTGGCCCACGGCGCTATCACGTGCCCCATTAAAATGAGCTAACTGCAACCTAAGGTCTCCTACTTTTCTGGTGCACAGCCATAGTTGGCTCATTCCCGATCTTGAAGTAAGTGTCGACGCTTGAGTCTCAATTGTCTGGTTTGCGATTCCCGCCGGCTGAAGCGTTTCCGGTCTTTCCTCTTTCCCTACTTGACTACCTGTGGCTACCGATACTTCCGGTGGAGGCTTTTCCGGGTCTAATTCTTCCTCAAAGTGAACACGTGGGCCTAGCCGTCCTTCCTTTCGAGATATTTTCGACTCTAGGTCTTCCTTCAATTGCGTACAGAAGGCTTCCAGTTCTTCCGTTTGCTTCTTTTCGTTCTCTACCTTTGGATCTATTCTTCCCAACCTACCTGAGACATGCTGGAGTCCAGTTTCTATTTTCTTGATGTCCCCAGATGATGATTGATCTGAAATTGCCCTTAATTTCTCTCTAAGAATAGTTAATTTCTCTGAACAAACCTTCAGTTCCCTATCGGTAGTTACGCTAGCATTCATCGGTTTTAATAATCCTTGTGCCTCAGCTCTTAATACTAACCTTAATCTTTTACGCATATCCTCCACAGAAGATGAAATTTCTCTACCTCTAATCAACAATTCATATTCCAGTTCATCCTTTGCCAGTCTGTCCACATCCATGTTTATTATAATTAATCAAAATATATTAATAAATAATTATCAATTACCTCTTCTATACTTATGTATTTTATCCTTATTTATTTTATTCTCTTCCGCTTTTCCCTTACCTATAATCTCGTTTTGCCTCTTCTTAGATTTTTTCCTTTATACAACCCACAATTTGAAAAGATTAATTTTTCATAATCGAGCCCCACGTTGGGCGCCAAATGTTACCGCTCAACCTTCGAGCTGCACCAAAATTGCCGCTAGCTGCAGTGGAGATGGGGGGGGTTCAGGAAATGTGGGTTAAAGGGAAAGTGGGAAGGGAAGTTACAGGACGCCACTCTGTTCTTTTTTCCCGGCTTAACAGAGAAACCTATTTTTCATGATATATAAAACAAAACCAAAAAAAAATACTTAAAATAATTTAAATTACACCTGAAATAATTAAATAAAATGTGTACGGTAATCTTCGTAAAAATTGTGTTAATAAAAAAAATACGAAAAATGTTTTCTAAAATAAAAGTAAGAATAATGACCAGTTATATTATAAATTAATAAAAATCAATAAATAAAAAAACTTAGAAAAAAATAGTTTCCGTCCACATAAAAAAAAAGTATAGAACTGGCCAGATACGAACCGGTGGTTTAGGGTCTAGAGGCCAGCGCCTTACCACTCTCAGCTACTGTGTTGCCTGTTAACTGGCTGCTTACACCTTTAATTAGCTATCAAAAATTGGCCGATTTATACGGCCCACCAGCAACTTTCGACAAACGGGGAAAAGCCAAACACAAAGTAAATTTCACACATACATATAATTAAAATAACATAATATTTACACTAGGAAAATAAGAAAAATAATAAGGAATGAAATAAAATAAACTTAATGAACTAAAATACAATAAATGAAATAAAATAAAGGCTATAACTTTTACTATGTACAATTTTACCATAAAATTTGGGCCAACAAGGTTTTCCCCCTTTTCTTTTTTTTGTTTTGTTAATTCTTTTTTTTTTTATTTACTCTTTCTAATTTTCTTTAAATTTCGAGTATTATTTAATACCAGGCCTGGTTAGTAGGGTTTACATACACAGTTAGTTAATTTTCCTTCCCACCCACAAAGGCACCTGTTGGTTTTCCTGTGCTGCTCCTCCTCTTCAATCCCCTTCACAGGTTTGCTATTACGAGGAAGTCTGCTT